>JAJHZJ010000658.1:0-304620 GCA_023548195.1 Bettongia penicillata ogilbyi
TCAATTCCTTTGAACTCTGCTATCAATAAATTTTCCTTGGTACCTTATTAGTGTCAACCGTGTTTCTAACATTTCCATTTCTTGGTTTTTTTTTCAAAGTATGAAATAAATTCAATATGTAACTTTCAATGCTATTCAGTTATAATTTCACGACATGTAGTTTTGAAGCATTTTGTTGTTCTTTTCATTTACACTGTTGTGATCACCATGTAAGTACATTGTTTTCCGGGTTCTACTTACTTCCCTAGGCTTAAATTCATAAAATTATCTCCATTCTCATCATAATCTCCGTTTCTTACAACACAGTAACAGCCCATTACATTCATCTATAAGAATTTGTTCAGCCATTCCTCAATCAGAGGGCATCTACTCTAATTCTAAAGTAGATGGGGATAGTCAATGGAAAGATAGGCATGCTAATATTTATTGGTGGTACTGTGAACAGGCCCAACCATTATATACATATACACCTGTTGTCTCCTCTTTTAGGATGCAGCTTCTTGAAGACAGAAACTATTTTATTTTTATTTTTGCATCCCCAATGCCTAGCACAGTAACTGCTACATAAGAGGCCCTTAATAAATTCCTGTTGATTAATTCCAAGGAGATTTCTCCATCTGTAGATATACTACAATTGGTCAACATCCCTCTTAAACTGTGGTGTCCTTAAATGAACTTCTTATTCCTGATATTGTCTAAACAGTAAGTAATGTAATGGGAATATTACTTTCCCTTTTTTGGACACTGTGTTTTTATTAGTGTCGCTCAAGATTCCATTTGATGTTTTGGCAGCCACGTAAGACTGCTGACTCACATGTTGAGCTTTCAAGTCACCTATATCTTTAAGACTTTCTTTATATCAACTACTTTTAGACAAGTTACACCCAGACTATGTTTTTCCAGTTCACTTTTTTGTATTTTGTTTTGACGTTACCTACATTTCTCACTATCCTGCGTATCAATACCAGAGAGGTACATTTTTACTGAAAAAATATTTTGGAAAAAAAGAAAAAGGAGGAAGAGAAAAACCTTCAGCAAAGCTGATTAAAACATTTTTTAAAAAAATCTGTCTTATATATAATGTTTCCTGGACTCCATCACATGCAGTTCATTTTTTAAAACAATTTTTAAAGAATTTAATTTTAAAGAATTTTAAAAGAATTACTGATTATTTATTTTTACCATTTAAAATTTAATCTTGTTATATTTCTCTTGACATCCAACAGATCAAATATTCTTCCAGTTTCCTGTTATTTGCATAAGCACAACTTCTATTTCTTCATGCTAACTGTAGCTAAAGAGAACATTGAGGTATAGAACCACATCACTTGAGACCTTTCTGCAAAATGACAGAAATCTATTCATCTTCTTTGAGCAAGTCAGATACCCAACTATAGTTATAAAATCTAAATGTTCTATAGTCAACATTTCTCCTTTTTGTCCATTAAAACATTCTGCAAATAGCCTCACTGAAATTTCTTCAGAATATGATAATCAGTCCTCAGCTACGTAGCATTACCAAGAAACCATTTTAGCATATCTTGCCTTGTTCTTTACTGAACGATTCCAAGGAATCACTGGATTTTTTTTTAAAGTATTCAAAAATCAATCATTTAATGATCATTACTTTTGTTTTGATACCACAAAGCAAAAGGATTATCTTTTTCCTTAATATTGTACAAATATACTTCTAAGTTTGCCTTTCTCTTTCCCTTTTACTGAGCCTGTTCTCTAATCCTCTTGTGCAATTTCTCTCTATTCCACTCTTTGCTCTTTCCATCTTTCTTTTAATTTCCTACCCCTTTTTCTTTCTTCTCTTCCTTTCTTCCCTGTCCCTCCCTTCTTTCTTTTTTTTCTATTCCCCATATTCCTTTTTCCTTTCTTTTTAGTCTCTTATTCTGTCCTTTTTCAAGGAATTCAATGCCTGGCTCAGCACTATCATCCAACAATCAGAAAAAAATTAGTGAATGTTTAGACCAATCTATTTGAAGTGGAAATAGAATTTCATTGAGTTGTTTTACAGCTTCCAGGGCTTGGTGGCACAGCACAAAGCCATCTGTGATCAACATTTACATACCCTCATTACTGTTAGGGAATCGCTGCTGCATTTATACTCTACGCAGACAGCCTCTATGGTGCCAACTAATAACAACATGGCTATTCTCCTTCCCTACAATGAATGGATGTAGGGACAAGGATTCAAAGAAATCAAAGTTCAATAGTCTGACTACAGAGTCAAGACTGTGAGACCAAAGTAGGAGAGGGACAAGGACAACACTTAAGAGTTAAAGTGATGGTGACAGTGATAGGAAGTCAGTGAAGACAAGACATTTATCAAGAATATCAGAACATGGAACTGAATGGTGAAAACTAAGAATAAAAAGAATATGAGAAGATTTAAAAGAATAAAAGCATATCACCAGAGAGGTCTTTCAGAGTTATAAATCAGGGAAATGACACAGTAATAGATAAAATCAATTGCAGACATTCTCTGTAAGTGATAAAGGAAGTTGATAAAATGAGAGGGCCAGGTATTTAAAAAAAAAAAAACTCACTTATCTATACCGGAGACCGCCAAAATCAGAATGAAGGTTGAGTCAGACATCAAGTCAAATGAACAAGTATTTATTAGGAACCCATGCCAGACCCAGTGCTAAGTGCTGTCAGTGAGGTACTGAATTCTCTGAGAAAGGAAGATAAATGACCTGGAGGCTGAACATACAATGGATCTAGAGAGACTGACAAAGAAGAGAGAGGTTGCTGAGTGATGACAACAGAAGGTGGGTCTAGAAGTGACAGCAAGTAATAAAGAATGTATCAACTCCTTCAGGTCCAAGTTGTTAGGGAGAATGACTGAAGACACACCTAACATTGGAGAAAGTGGCTAAGGATACAGTGTTTTCAGGAGAAAGCCAGGTTTCTATGAGTGAAAGAAATAGTTTAAGGAAAAGGTTGAACAGGCAGAAGAGAACGAGACAGAAAACCAGAAGGAATAAGGCTGAGTTGGATAAGAAAAAGAGAGATATGAGCAGCAGCAAGGGAAGGGTGTTAACAGAACTAGAAAAGAATCAATTGTCTGGAGTTTCCATGTTCATATTGGTCTTTAAAAAAAAAATGGGAGGAGGGAGAGGCTTTATTCTGAATCTGATAAGCACCAACAAGCATGAATACTTCTATATACAAAGAAAATAAAAAAGAAATGCACATGAAACCAAGACTACATTGCTTAGAATTTGCTCTTTAAAGTATGTATGTATATCCTGGCTTAAGAGTGATTATCAATAGTAACTGTTGCTCTTTCCTTCCCAGCTTGATTTACTCATTTTTTTCTTTGGCTCATTAAAGGGGCCATTCCCTGATTACTTCTTAAAGAGACCTAGGCCTATTCACTGAATGGGTGTCACCTCACTGTAATTGAGTACCTGAATAGGCCTTAGCCTAAAAGGCCAAGGCCTCCCATTGCATCCTGGGCCATCTCCAGTCATTCTGATGAATATCTGTTCGCTGGATCCAGATGGCTCTGGAGGAGCAGTGAGGCTGGTGAGCTGCACAGCCCTCCTCACTCAAAACAAAGTCAAGTGTGAGTCATGTCGTCTTCTCTGATGGCGTGGTCTTGGAAAACGAAGGGCAAACGTAACAACAACAATGTATGTTATTAGTTCCAAAGCTGTCTTCCTTAGTGTTCTCTCTATTCTCTTTCATGCATTTAAAAAATATTTGACTCACTTTCTTTTCTACTTTTTTTTTGAATCACTATCCCAATCCTCCTCCATAACAATTAAAAACAAAACAAAACTCTACAAGGGATTTTTGATCAAAGAGTCATCAGTGCGCTTTCTCTCCAACACTGGGAAAGAAGGGAGATAGTCTAAGCATAATAATTAAATTAATTCAAATCATGGGATCTATTGCCTCATAAAAAATTCTGGGAATAATGTACAATCAAAATATATTGCATAGAACAAGCACTCCGCTCCTAGTCAGGCATGACTTCTAAGGCCTTAGTGCTAAATGAGATGTTGGTAGAGAGATTCAGCATCTGATGATCAGTAGTTATTGTTACTTCTCCCCCATGGTTGACTAAAGTAGAAAAGTAGATTCCAGAGACTGAAGAGCAGCGTGGTGCAGTGAGAAGAGAAATGACCTTGGACATGGGGGTGTGGATTCGAATTCTGATGACTCTATAAATCTTTCCAGATGTAAATCTATGATATGATGACCTAAGAGTCTCCAGGTGCAAACATATTCTATTAATGGCACCTTTCATAATTTTTTTTACATTCATTCTAATCTATCTAAAACAGGTAAGTTATTACCCAGCACAAAATCAATTAATCTTAAATATAAATAAAAACATAGTTACTATGACCATTTTATGTGGAAAAAGGGAATAATATTAATTTTGAACATGGCACAGTAGAAAGGAAACTATATTTACCTTCAGAAAAGTTGGATTCAAGTTCTGACACTTATTCACTGTGTAAACACAGACAAATCATTAATCTCTCTCATATTTCCTACATTAACTCAGTGTCGAGATAAAATGACATATTATAAGGGAAATCCTTGTGGACATTATTTCTCTTGACTATAACACTTACAAAATCTAGTACTAAATTTATAGTATTTAGCATTAAATGAAAAACAAAACAAACTGAGTTTTATACTTTAACTGAATCTCCATTTTCTAAATCTACAAAATTTGCTAAAATGACATACAAACAGCAATAAAAAGACAATTAAAATTAAAATATGTAATTTTACAACATGAATAATGTCAATACTGGCATAAAATAGCCCACAGTAAAAAGGTGGTATTATTAATTATCATTTTGACCACAGTTCCAGAACTGAAGAGAGTAGAGAAGGGGGAACTAACAAGGGTAAAAGAAAGGCAGCTAGGTAGCGCAGTGTATAAAGTCTGACCCTGTGCAAGTCACTTAACCCTAGTTGCCTCAGTTTCTTCATCTATAAAATAAGCTGGATAGTACTACGTCCAATATTAAAAAGCAAAGAAAAAAACAAAGAGTTACAATCACTTGAATGTAAAGTGTTACTTAATAATCATCATTTCAAATATTTTCCACATGCATTATAATATATATTATATACACTGGAATATTGCAGCCAAGTTAAATAAACTCATGACAAAATTCTTAAGTATTCAGTATATTTTCTAAAATGAGGAAAAAGTCACAAATCATTCTGTTAAATTAATACAAGTAACTACTCAAAACATACATAACTAAGCTTGAAATGCTAAAATTCCCAAGATGTTTTCAAGTTACAAAACTAATAAAGTCATTTAAATAATGTAATCACCAAATAGGGCTACAGAAATGGAAAGCAAACTAAATTTCCATTAAAAGAAAAGGGATGGAAAAACTATGTACTGAATACCCACTATGTCCCAGGCACTATGCTATTAGCTGCCCTACAAATATTACATCATTTGATCCTCACAACAGCCTTGGGAGGTAGGTGATATTACTATCATTTTCATTTTAAAACTGAGGAAACTAAGGACAACTGGACAATTAAATGACTTGCTTAGGGGCGCACAGCTATTAATTGTCTGAGAATGAATTTGAACTCAGATCCTCCTGACTCCAGGTCCAACATTCTATCCTACTGTGCCACTTAATTAATTTTAATTAATTAAATTAATTAACTGGCTAAATGCTGTAACAAAATTAAAATACATCCTCAGGACAGAGAAATTGTGAAGAAGAAGAATAATGCCATTATTTTAATACTGTTCAAATTTATCTTTTTCCAGAAGGGAAAATATTCACCATCTTTTAGTTACTGTGGAAAAAAAAGAAAAAAAGAATTCTCACATAAATCTAATCACAGTCATGGGTTTTTTAAACAAGGTTTTACTAAGAAAATAAGATTTTTTTCTAAAAGGAGGAAAATTACAAAATTCAACCTTTGCCTAACAGAAAAATGTAAACTCAACTAAAAATAACAAACGCCTGTTAACCAAATTGACTTAATCCACAATCACTCATTCTTCCCATATTGATTTCTACTCCTCGAAGCCCAATGATGATGTTTTTCATAACACATCTCCTTCCTGAGTAATCATGATTGGTAATACAATGCAGCCTACTTATACCCACCCCCTGTGCATCTTTCCATTACCCTGTGGTTTACCTGCAACTTTGATTATTTTTAAACTGTGGCATTCTATCATTGACAGCCATATAGAATCACTGACACATTACCACAGTTTTTAAAAATGGGCTTATGTAGGAGTAAGAAACTTGGGGTTAATGAAAATGCTGAATAATTTCCCAAATGCAACTCAATTCAAGCTTTGGTTTTCTATCCAATTATGAGACTAGATCATTTGCCGTGTATAACATGTGACCACGATACAAATTTAATAAGAGATTAGCTCTCGGAGGGCTAACGATCTACCTGCTAGTCATAACCTGGTCAACGTATTTTTTAAATACCATTTCTTTTCTTCCATTTACTCTGTATTTATGTTTTATGTATTGATTTGTATATGTAGTCTCGCCAATTAGAACGTAAGCTTCTTGAGAACAGTGTCTGTTTTGGCTTTTCCTTTAAAACCCTACAGCTTAGCACAATACTTGGCTTATATTAATAAATGCTTATTGAGTGATTTTTCATTTGAAATGAAATCGCATCTTTATAACACCATGTAATAGCAAGCAAAGCTGGCTTTGCTTTGCAATTTTTATGGTTTGAGTTTTAACCAATCAGATATGAACATGTGGGTTCCAGCCAATCACATACTGAGCAGAACTGTATATAATGAGAGAATCAGTGTTGAGAAAGCAGAAGTGAAGAGAGCCAGACCTGAAGGCACTGAGAAGAAGAGAGCTGAGAGGAGACCTTTGAGAACACAGACCCGCCCATGAGAAGGAAGTTAAGCCCCTTTTGACAGCTATTAAAGTGAACTGAGCTGTTCTCACAAAGCCTCTAGACTGCAGAGGTGAATTGAGATGACAATGCTAGTGGTGTGTGTTCACATTGTTGTTGGTCTTTGTTTTCCCAGAGACAGAAACTGTGGAATGGAGCAGTCCCCATGAGCTGAGACATGGAGCAAGAGAGGAGAGCTGCCTCCATGTGAATCCAGTAAAGAGTCAGGAGTGGTCAGCTCACAAGAGCCATGGGACTTGGAACTCAATATCAAGTTACAATGAAAGAGGACTTTACCTGGACACTTGGTAATGACTAAGGTTGTTGCTGCAGATTCTATGCTTTATTGAATAATATTTAGTTTACTGCTGAATAAATAGAGAGTTCACTATACTATGCAATTAGACCCTTGAAATTATTCACAGGAACAGAGCTCATATATGCTGCCTTGATTGGTGTTGCACATCAATATCCAGCTGGTAGCTGATTTAATGTATAGAAAGCCATCACGCAGCAATATCAATGCCATTTAATAGAAACAATTACAGGTCAAATGAAAGGTAGAATGGATAGAGTTGGGAGGTAGGTGGTAATAGAGGGAGGAGTCTAAGAATGATATCATCTGGGAGCTTGTATAACTGAGGATTTAACCTTAACCATTAACAGAGTCAGTGCTTCTACCTTAGGATTTTGGAGGAAAGATAATGATTTCAGTTTGGGACATGTTGAATGTAAGGTATCTATGGAGTGTATCATTTAAGATATCCATGAGGCAGTTGGAGATTTGAAACTGTTAGTCAGTAGAAAGGTTAGGGCTAGAACGTACCTGACAATTATCTGCATATAGATGGTAACTAAAACCACAGGAGGTGAAGAGATCATCAAGCAAGGAAAGAAATAAGGAAAGAGAAACAGAAGGAACACATTGAGAAGAGGGGAGTGCTAGAAAGAACAAAATTCTTAAAAGATCACTCTTCAAGATAACTGAAGAGAACAGACTTAAAGAAGTGGGGGGAAAAATCATGGACATTAATAGTACCCCAAAAAGTTAACATTGAGTGGGGTAAAGTGAAGACTTCTCAGGAGACACACTCATCTAAAGGAGAGCAGACATTAGACCTGAGTTTCAATTTTTCAGAAATTATATGATGTGAGGACTCTTAAAGGTGTAAAGTCACTTGCAACTTCTCTCTTCTTGTTTGCTTAACCTGTTTCCTTATATTGTACAATCAGGACCCCTTGCAGAACAAGGGAAATGTTTATTCAGTTTCTTTCTTGTTTCTTTATATTAGGGTCAAATTTCTGAGAATAAGCTGCTTGCTCAAAATATTAACCAATAGAGTTAAAGGTTAAGTGTGGGTGAGGAGCGCTGTGTGGTTTTTAACTATATAACCGGTTATTCATCTGTTCTGTATGGGGCCTCACCTCCTTTAAACTTTATGGAGGAGTGTGATGTCCGCTTCTTGCAAGAACAAAATAAAAGGTTTTTTGTTTGTACTTTGAGATGCCTCTGAGTAGTCAATTTGAGTAGGGGTCCCGCCATCCCACACAACATGAAGATATCAGACTACAATATAACCTTGTTTTCATATATCTATGAAATCTTAATGAGAACAATTTATACAAGTACCAAAGACAACCTAGTAAAAATCTGAGTACAGAACAGGCTTTTATAAAATACAAAAAATATCTTTCAATCACACAGTTGATGGAAAAGTTGTTAGGCACGAGGATTAAAGCAAGAAGCAGTACCTGACAAAGTAAAGTAATGCTATCCACAGTGGACTCACATTTCGACAGTCACTGAAGGCCTGGCAGAATCCTTGAAATTTGGTCAGGTGAACTCAGTTAATACCAATGATTCAGTAGAACACTCCAGCAGATTCCTTTAACTATTCCTATTAATCTAAGAAACATTTGGGGAAGTATACGGTTACACAATGGTCCCTACTCAAAACCTATCACAATGAGTATAGCAAAGTAAGTGGCATGACTTCATATTCTAGTACTACAAGAAAGCAAGACAGAACAGAAGAACGGGGAAAAAACAAGACACTACCTTTGCTAGAAATGTTTAAGTGTAGACACTATTGACCACTAAAGCTAGCAAGTCATACATGCACATAATGTGAACTAAAAATATGAATTCTTTTAGAATGCCTTGATAATTTAACTTGACAAATCTAGGAATTTCTTACGAATGGGACAATGGTCTCATACTACTATTTATTTGTCACCAATATTCTCAGCTCCAAGTTACACCACAGGACAGTGGAGATCAAAACAGGATAATCATAAGAAATAACTTCTAGGCGGAGTCAAGGCGGTGGAGTAGAAGGAAGGACCTGTAGAAGCTCCCCTCTATAGCCCATAAAATACTTGTACAAAATGATTCTAAACAAATTCTGGAGCAGCAGAAGCCTCAAAACCACAGAGGGAAAGAGATTTCCAGCCCAAGACAAACTGAAAGGTCAACAGCAAAGGTCTATTGCACGACACAGAGCAGAGAGCAGCCCGGTATTGGCCCTAGAGTGGCAGGGACAGGACCAGAACAGGCTTCAAAGGAAAGAATGGCCAACAGCTGCAGTTCTCAGATTGCTAAACCCACAAATGCCAAAGCCAAAAGCTTCAAAGGTCAGTGAGATAGCTCTTTTACCTGAGCAAGAAGGGAACAGGGGCTAGCCCTGCTGAGCAGCAGCAGCAACTGCAGTGGCAGCGTCCATTTTTGAAACCCTCAGCCTGAAGCCCCTCGGGGAACTGAGCTGCTGATCTGGATCTCAGCTCAGAATGGCTATCCTTGGTTGAGGAATAGTGCTGGTGTAGTGCAGTTGAAGGCAGTTGTGGAAAGGGAAACATACTCATAGATCCTGGGCAGAACACAGTGCTTGTGGTTGTTCACAGACAACAGTGCAAACCAGGAGAGAAGTAAACTCCTCTCCCTTGACTGTGCCACCTTGAGGAACTGAGAACTTACAGGTTCCCAGAGTACACCCTTCTCTTTACAAAGAACTGAAAAGTCAAGTAATTGGCTGGGAAAATGCCCGAAAAAAGACTATAGAAGGCTACTTGCTTGATGAACAGGTGTTTTCTTCCACCCTTTCAGATGAGGAAGAACAATGCATACCATAAGAGGAGGACTTAAAAGTCAAGGCTTCTGCATCCAAAACTTCCAAAATAAATATGCAATGGTCTCAGGCCATGGAAGAGCTCAAAAAGAATACTGAAAATCAAGTAAGAGAGGTGGAGGAAAAACTGGGAAGTGAAATGAGAGAGATGCAAGAAAAGCATGAAAAGTGAGTCAACAATTTGCTAAAGGAGACCCAAAAAAATGCTGAAGAAAATAATACCTTTAAAAATAACCTAACTCAAATAGCAAAATGGTCCAAAAAGCCAATGAGGGGAAGAATTCTTTAAAAAGCAGAATAAGCCAAATGGAAAAGGAGGTTCAAAAGCTCACTAAATAAAACAGTTCTTTAAAAATTAGAATGGAGCAAACAGAAGCTAATGACTTTATGAGAAACCAAGAAATTATAAAACAATATTAAAACATGAAAAAATGGAAGATAATGTGAAATATCTCATTAGAAAAACAACTGACCTGGAAAATAGATCCAGGAGAGACAATTTAAAAATTATGGGACTACCTGAAAGCCATGATCAAAAACGAGCCTAGACATCATCATCCATAAAATTATTAAGAAAAACTGCCCTGATAATATAGAACCAGAGCAAAAAAAAAATATTGAAAGAATCCACCTATCACCTCCTGAAAGAGATCTGAAAAGAAAAACTCCTGGAATAACTTAGCCAAATTCTAGAGTTCCCTGATCAAGGAGAAAATATTGCAAGCAGCTAGAAAGAAACAATTCAAGTACTGTGGAAATACAATTAGGATAACACAAGATTTACCAGCTTCTACCTACATTAAGGGATCAGAGGACTTGGAATATTATATTCCAGAGGTCAAAGGAACTAGGAATCACCTACCCAGCAAAACTGAGTACAATATTTCACGGGGAAAAATGGTCATTCTATGAAATAGAGGACTTTCAAGTATTCCTGATGAAAAGACCAAAGCTATATAGAAAATCTGACTTTCTAACACAAGAATCAAGAGAAGCATGAAAAGGTAAACAGGAAAGAGAGGCCATAAGGGATTTATTAAAGTTGAAATGTTTACATTCCTACACGGAAAGACTATACTTGTAATTCTTGAGACTTTTCTCAGTATGTGGGTAGTTGGAAAGATTACACCTACACACACACAGCACAGGCTGAATTACATAGGAAGGGATGACATCTAAAAAAATAAAATCAAGGGGTTTGAGAGGAATATATTGGGAGGAGAAAGGGAGAAATAGAATGGGGCAGGTTATCTCTTATGAAAGAGGCAAGAAAAAGCTTTTTCAATGAAGGGGAAAAGGGGGAAGGTGAGAGGGGAAAAAGTGAAGCTTACTATCATCACATTTGGCTTAAGGAGGGAATGACATGCACACTCAATTTGGCATGAAAATCTATCTTACACTACAGGAAAGTAGGGGGGGAAAGGAATAAGTGAGGTAGGAGGGATGATGGGAGGGCAAATGGGAGGGAGAAGTAATTAGAAGTAAATACTTTTGGGGAGGGACAAAGTCAAAAGTGAGAATAGAATAAATGGGGGGCAGGATAGGATAGTGGGAAATATAGTTAGTCTTACACAACATGACTTATGGAAGTCTTTTGCAAAACTACATATGTATAACCTATATTGAATTGCTTGCCTTCTCAGTGGGGAGAGGTGGGGAGGGAGAAAGGGAGAGAGGTTGGAACTCAAAGATTTAATTTGGAACCTGGAAATAAGGAATACGGGCAATGGGGTACAGAAATCTACCTTGCCCTACAAGAAGAGAGAGAATATGGGAATAAGGGAAGGGAGGGGTGTAATAGAAGGGCAGATTGGGGGAAGGGGTAAATCAGAATGCACAAGTGTTTTGGGGTAAGGGGAGGGGAGAGATGGGGAGAAAATATGGAATTCATAATTGTGTGAAAATGAATGTTGAAAACTAAAAGTAAATAAATAAAATAAAAAAAAATAAAGTCACATTAAAAAAGCAATCATTCAGAAAGTTGTGGTATATTAGTATAACGGAATACTATTATTCCATAAGAAATGATGGGCAGAAGGACTTAAGAAAAAGCTGGAAAGACCTACAAAAAATGATGCTGAGTGAAGTGAGCAGAACCAGGAGAACACTGGACACAGCAACAACACTGTGCCATGAACCACTTTAATATACCTAGCTCTTCTCAGTAATGCAAGGATCTAAGACAACTCCAAAACATTCATGATGGAAAATGCTATCCACATCCAGAAAAAGAACTATGTCTGAATGCAGATCAAAGCGTAATATTTGCTCTCTCTGTCTGTCTCTCTCATTTCTTCTTTCTTCTGATTTCTCCCATTAGTTCTAATTCTTCTTTACAACATGACTAATGTGAAAATGTTTAATATA
This sequence comes from Bettongia penicillata ogilbyi, assembly GCA_023548195.1. Classification (NCBI taxonomy): domain Eukaryota; kingdom Metazoa; phylum Chordata; class Mammalia; order Diprotodontia; family Potoroidae; genus Bettongia; species Bettongia penicillata. Next base: position 12,390 of record JAJHZJ010000658.1, read on the forward strand.
AATTTATATGTAGAGCCGATATCAGATTGCATTATGTCTTGGGGAGGGGGGAGGAAAGGAAGGGGAGAAAATATATAATTCGAAATCTTATGAAAGTGAATGTTGAAAACTAAAAATGAATTAATAAAAAGTAATTCTTCAACAGTTTTTGCATGTATGAAATTATTTGATTTAGGTAGCACTACAAATTTTACGATGTTGGCTCAAACTGCCCAAAGGTAATTAATATTTCTCCAAAAAAAAAAAGAAAGAAAAGAAATAACTTCTAAATCCCTATTAGATGGAATAAAAGCAGAAATTCAGGAGTTATGTAAATCTAAAGTGGGAAAAACTAAAGAAGCTGAAGACATTGGAAACCTACAATTGCCATAAAATCCAGAACAGCTATCTAATAAGGAAATGTTTATGTCTTGAATAAATTTAATGATGAAATGTACATACTTCTAACAGAATTTCAAAGTTCTTGATTTTAACAACACAACCTAATACATTAACCATATTTAACTCAATAATTTAAAAAAGCTGGTAACTGTTATAGCCATCACAAACAAATATATTTTTCCTCAATACTTAATGGAGAGTGAAAAAATGTTTCAGAACTTAGAGCTGGCCTGGACAACAAACCGGCCCACAGGGCACTTGCAGATCACCAAAATATTTCTGGCACTATAGGGTTGCCACTAGGCATTCTCCTATTTGTCACATGATCTGTGAAAATCAGCCATCAGTCTGTCTGTAGTCTAACTTATCTGCTAACCAAGGAAGTTAACCTACTGCCAAGTTGAACAGGTTTGACTTAGAATGACCTCATAACAATGACCACAGAAAAGAACCCATGTATGAATATTCCTAATGACAACCATCAAGTATCTCCCCCAGCAGACAGATTGAGAAAAATATTGAGGACTTGATCTAAACCTCAGTATCTAGAACTTGAACATAAAGTAGAAACCTGAACAGCATATCATTCAATTAAAAGTAGCAGCAACAACCAAAAAAATGCAGAAGAGAACACACACAAAACAAAACAAAAAACAACCAGCCCTTTTCTACATGAAGTCTTTCCTGATTACCAACTCCTAGTGATACAAACTATCTTGTAACTCTAAATATTTTCATTTAGTCACTTATGTTTGTCTTGTATTTGCTATATCTATACAATATAAGTTTCTGATAAGGATGGTTTCAATTCTTATACTTCTATTTCTATCACATAGTACAGGGTCTGGTATATAGAAGGTTCTTAATAAATGACCCAGTGATTGATGTATTTCAGTCAACTACTGAAAGCAAAATAAAAACAAAATAACAAAAGAGGAAGGAAAGAATTGAAGATAGAATCAAATCTTATGGTATAATAACCTATTATATAATTCATATACCACAATTTGTTCAGCCATTCCGCAACTGATAGGTACTCAATTGGTTTCCAGTTCTTTTTGCTGCTATAAATATTTTTTTGTCCAAATACATCTTTTCCCTGTGTCTTTAATCTCTTTAGTCTTGTATTATTGGATCAGAGGGTTCAGTGACTTTGAGTATGGTTCTAGATTGCTTTCCAGAATGGGTAGGACACTCCATTCACAATATGCTAGTATGCCTATTATCTCACAATCTCACCAAAAATTTCCGTCATCCATTTCTATCACTGTTGATAATATGATGGCTATGAAGGAGAAGCTCAGAGTGGTTTTGAATTGCATTTCTCTTATTAGTGATTCAGAGTATTTTTTTCATATGGTTTTTGGTAGACTACAATTCTTCTGAGAATGGCTGCTTCATATCCTTTTGCTCCTTTTTCCATTGGATAATGGATTTTCTTCTTACATATGGCTACCACTGTACATCACTCCTTTACCTGACTGATCTTTCTTAACAAATGCTATTATTAATTATATTATATTATTATAATTATATTAATATTAATTATTAACAAAAGATAGGATTGACTTCAACCTGAGGTAAATGGTCTATGGTTTCAGCATTGATTGATGATGGTCTGTTGAGAACACTATTGAAGTGTTGTCCACCTCTCTAGGATCGTCTTTATCACAAATCAATGTGGCTCCATCAGCAGTAGTTGAGAGAAGAGTATGTAATACACTGACTACCAGACTGAAGGTCTACAGAACCACTGTGCTGACCTCATTGTTGTACACCTATGAAACATGAAGAACAGTCTACCAGTCCCATGCTAGGAAACTGAATTGCTTCCATTTGAACTGTCTTAGGAAGATCCTGAAAATCACCTGGCAGGATAAGGTACCAGACACTGAGGTCCTTGCTTGAAATTAACTGCCAAGCATTCAGATTATGCTTCAGAGAGCACAACTCTGATGGGCAAGCCAGGCTGTTCAAATGCAAAATGTATTCTTACCAAAAAGACTTTTATGGAGAGCTTGCATGGGGCAGGCAATCTCATAGTGGTCAGAAGAAGTGATACAACACTTTCAAGGTCTCTCTCAAGAACTTTGGATTTGATTGTGTGACATGAGAGACTCTGGCCCAGGACTGCTCAGCATGGCATGCCCACATCAGAAAGGGTGCTGTGCTCTGTGAGCAAAGCAGAATTGAAACATCACAAAGGAAATGAAGGATGTGCAAATTTGGAGTATCCACCCCAAATGTTCACATGGACTGTCTGTTCCAATCTGTGGCAGAGCATTCCGAACTTGTATTGATCTGATCAGCCACAGTCAGACACACTGAAACTTGACTTTATCATGGTGATGTTATTTTGGTCCTTTTTGATAAAGAAACACAACCAAGAAAAGATGAGAACACTAGAGACACTCTTGCAAATAGAGGCTACTTGTGTTTTGCTGTGCTTTATAAAAAAAAAAAAAACCTGTAACATTCAAAAGGAAACAATATGCTGGCTGCGTTCAATAAATGCATGCCAAAAAAGCTGCAGGGGTTAATAAATGATCAAACCACCTGAAAGTGCCATAATGTAATTTAAAAAGCATAATGATTATCACAAAGCATTGGATTCAGTTCCACAGTCATTGTTTATTCATGCACTGCAAATATTTAAGAGATATGAGTAACACTGATCATTAGAGTATTTCATATGCACATGAAAACTGTTCTTTATTTGAAGCATGGCACCAACTCTATAGATCAAGAACATAAACATATCAGTTATGTGGCATCTTCCATGTGCCAAGAAAGAATAAAGCCCGACAACTTTAAGCTTTAAATGAGAGATCATTTGTAGGGTGAAGCTGATGCTTAAAAATCTCTACAAAAGGTAAGTGGAACTATCAAGAATTCTGAATTAGATTTATGTTAAAAGACCAATTGGCATTTCAAATTCAAAGCTCAATGGGAGGAACAAAATTTAAATTTAAAGCAATTAACACTTGTTCAAACATCAGTTTTAACTTATATTTAACTTATATTTCTGACACAGTAGAATAATGGGCCTAGAAGGTTCTCCCCAATAAAACCAATCTCACCACTTCAAAGCAGCTAGAGAAAAATTAACATTTCCTTATCAAAAAAGGAGAAAGAGAAATGAATGTTTTTAGAGTACACAATAAACAGGTTAAAATTTTTCAGAAATACTTTGGGAGCAAACATCTCATTGCACCAAACAAGTCAGAGACTGATCCAGAGACAACTGGATGTGATGAACATAACTGGTACGGTGTATCACCAGAGGAAGCCTAGGAAAGATTCAAGAGTGCACTCAAAAGGTGTGTCATGAGCGCTGTCCTCATGAACTCAGCCCACAATATGTCAATAAAAACATTAAACGAAGGGCTCTGTTGTGCCAATCTGTTTAAGAAAAGAGGTGTCACAGGATATCATAACACCATATATTAAGAGCTGGAGAGACCTCAAAATTGATTGAGTCCAAACCTATTATTTTACAAATGAGAGAATTGTGGTCCTGAGAGGTAAAGGGACTGACTGCCTAGTATCCAGGGAAGAGTTTAAATACAAGTCTTTCTAAAGCTAAGTTCATTTCTACACCACAGTTTTTCCAACAGCAATTCAAGATACTGTCACTGCCACCAACAAATTACACAAAGGTTATTCCTAAATTGTAGAATTTATTGATTGATTCAGATTATGCAATACAATAGTAGAAAATAGTCCAACATATTACAGCAGTTTATAAAAATTTAGCATTTTTCTGGTTACCAATCCAATGACACCAGCCTTCTTTTTGTTACTTGAACAAAACACTCAATGTCCCGACTGAAGGCATTTCCCTGGGCTCTACCCCAGCCTGGCATTCTCTTCCTCTCCATCTCCTGGCTTCCTTGTCTTCCTTGGAGTGCCAAATTAAACACTACCTTCTACAAGAAACTTTTCCTCAATACCCCTTGAAGAGTGTTTTCCCTCTTGATTATCTCCAATATGATGTTGTTGTGTCATTTCAGTCACATCTGACTCTGTGACACCGTTTTGCAGTCATCTTGGCAGAGACTGGAGTGGTTTGCCATTTCCTTCTCTGATTTTACGGAAGAACAAACTGAGGCAAAAAGGGAATAAAAAACTCACCCAGGGTCCCTTAGTATATCAGAGGTCTGATTTAAACTGAAGACAAATCTTCCTGATTCCAAGTACTCTATCTGCTGAGTCTGGTGATCTATCTACTGCACCACCAGGCTGCCCTATCTCCAACTTACCCTACCTCTTCTTTATCTTAAATGCAAGCAATTTTTTTCATGTGGCTTACATCAGACTATGAGCTTCTTGGGAGGAAGGGCTGTTATTTCCCCTTCTATATATCCTCAGAGTTGACAAAAGTGCTTGAAACATAGTAGATCCTTAAAACATGCTTTTTGTCTCACTATTTTAAACAGCAGTTGTACAAAATTAATAATAATAGTTAACACTTAGTGTTTAAGTTTGCAAAGCACAATACACGTTACTTCATTTGATGTTCACAACAACTCTATGAAACAGATGCATTTTTCCCATTTTACTAATGAAAAAGTTGAGGCTGGGATAGCTTAAGAAATTTGCCCAGTGTGACACAGTTAATAAATATCTAAGGAGGCAATAAGAGTTCAAGATTTCTTGACCCCAAAGTACAGCTCTCTATTCCCCTACACTACCTATCGGCCTCACAAGAAACATCTCATCATTCTGATTATAAACCAAGAGATGACAAATCTAGGCACACCTACCTTCAAGATATTGTAGGTTTGGTTCCAGACCACTATAACAAAACAATTATAGCAATAAAGTGAGTGACACGATTTTTTTTGTTTCCTGGGGCATATTCTGTAGTATATTAAGTATGCAATAGCATTGTGTAAAAAAATGTGTATACTTTAATTAAACACTTCATCGCTAAAAAATGCCAACCATCACCTGAACCTTCAGAGTCAATCATTTTCCTAGTGAGGTGTCTTGCCTAGATGCTGAAGATTGCTGACTGAAGAGGGTGGTGGTTGCTGAAAGCTGGGTCACTATGGCAATTTCTTAAAATAAGACCACAATGAAGTCTGCCCTATTGATTGACTCACTGTTTCATGGAAGATGGCTCTGTAGCATACAATGCTGTCTGACAGCATTTTACCTACAGCAGAATTTCTTTCAAAATTGGAGTCAAACGTCTCAAATCTTGCCACTGCTTTATCAACTAAGTTTATGTAATATTCTTTAATACTGTTGTATCTCAGGGAATAGGCAGGCTACAGAAGAGGGAGAAAGGCAGACAGTAACAGCCATTTGGTGGAACAGTAAGAACACATACACATTTTTCGATTAAATTCACTATCTTACACGGGAAAAGTTAGTGATGGCCCAAAACAATTACATCAAAGACCACTGATTAAAGATCACCGTAACAGATATAATAATGAAAAGCATTTAAATATTGTGAGAATAACCAATGTGACAGAGATGCCATGTGAGCACATGCTATTGCAAGAATGGTGCTGATAGACTTGCTCCACACAGGGTTGCCACAAAACTTCAATTCATAAAAATGAAAAACATAAAACCTTTAATTTGCAAAACAAAACAAAACAAAAAAACATGCAAACACACATAACTACAAAATCTGCAAAGCTCAAAAAAATGAGGTAATGCCTGGTACTACAACATACAGACTCTAAAATACACTTGACGATTCAGCAAATAAACTGTATTAGGACAGGAGTATCACTACAGAAAGAATCTATTACCCACAAGTCCTTGGGTATAACATAAGAGTACTTTTCAACCAGTGACCCCCATGGCTACAATGCACTCCCCTTCCCCTTAAATCCATGTCATAGAATCCATCTCTTCCTTCAAGTCATGAACTTTACTGTAATACATTTATACGTTACTCCTCCTAATTGCCAAAACTTTTCTTCTTGAACTACCTTGTATTTTTTCTCTTAATGATTATTCTGTATATAGTTAAATATGAATTTCTTTTCTCCCAATATGAATTTCTTTTATCTCCTACCAGAATGTGAGCCTCTGCAAGTTGGAATTATTTCACTAATGTTGCTCACCAATGCCTAGTATAATAGGTGCTTAATACTTGTTGATTTATTTTTTTAAAAAAACTAAATAGATGTTGCTTTATTGAATATTTTTCTCCAAACTACATGGAATGAAAATCTTTGAACACAGAGAGACCTAGCAGAATAAATTAAAACCATGTGGAAACAGAACTAGGTCAATGCCATCAATATCCTATGTTACTAGAGATTTGCAAAAGATGCTTTCACTGAGTCTACAAAAGCTAGTCTACAAAAGCTGAGTCTATAATACTCTCATTAAATTACCAAAAAAGTAGTTATTTTATCCACTTGTATAAGTCCATAAAAAACTGAATTTAAAAATATATACAGTAGCAGGACAGCAATTTTTCCTTGGAGTATTTCTATGTGAACAGAAGGAAAAGGAAGAAGAGAAGGAATAGGAAGAAAAGAAAGACCAGGAGGAAGAGGAAAAAGTAATCAGGAAAGGAAGTTGTAATACTAATAACAGCAAAGTTGGGTTTTAAATAGATGAATAGGCACTATAGATAAGCAAAGAAGAATAAGAAAGGAGTCCCAAACTCCTCTAGCTTAGAGGTAGTAATAACCTAAAGGATAGGTATGACTTTCTTTTAATTAAGGAAAACAGGAAGTCAGAAACAGTTCCTATCGTTTTGCTTAAGAAAGGATGTTTTATCTCACTTCAAAACTACACAAAACAGGACTTGCCTGCCTAAAAGCAAAAGTCTTCATCAGAAGTCTTCCTTCAAAAGAAGGAAAATAAATACTTAGCCTGTAAGAAATGTTATTATGATAAGAATGCTAAGAAAATCTGCATGAAACACTGCATAAATGCACACTTCATTCTGTTATGAAGTAACAGTGCTATAATTTTATATACTGTTATTTCATTGAAATTAAATTTTAGTTCATATACTTTAAAAAGTGTATAGTCTGGGGCACAGTCAAGACGGCACGGTAGAAAGAGACACATGCAGGCTCTCCCCATGTAGCCCATAAAATACCTGTAGAAAGGGACTCTCAACAAATTCTGGAACAGCAGAAGTGGAGAACAGAGTGGAGGAGATTTCCAGCCCACGGTGACCTGAAAGGCCCACAGAAAGGTCTGTTGCACCTGAAGTAGAGCGGAGTTCAACCCAGCCTTGGCTACACTGTGGCTGCATGGCTCTGGGAGGAGGACACCTCAGGGGCGGAATCTCCAGTAGTGGAATCCCCAGTTGCACCAGCAGCACATCACAGATCCCTCAACCCACAGGCACTAAAGGTCAATGACAGGGTTTCTTCAGCTGGCCAGGAAGGAAGAAGGGCCTTCCCATAGCTCTGGCCTCAGGGAGGGGCCAGGAGGCAGCAGTTCCCATAGCACCCTGCATCCTTTATTGGATCATAAAACCCCTGGGGACAATGAGCAGCCCATTCTTACATCAGCCTAGAGTAGAGGCCCTGATGGGGCCCATCTTTATCTCACACTGAATGATGGCCCTGCCCCCACAGCTTAACTGAATCTCAGCTCCCCAGTGCTGGCTTGGTGGAGCTGGAGGACAGGTGGGTGTGGACAGGAAACTCTGCTAAGACTCTGGGCACAAAAATCTCTCCCTACTCCCAGACCAGTGTACACCCTTGATTGTGCCACCTAGGAGGAACTGAGATCTTACAGATTCCCAGAGTATACCCTACTCTTGACAAAGGACCCAAAAGTCAAATAACTGGTTGGGAAAATGCCCAAAAAAGGGAAAAAAAAAATAAGACTATAGAAACTTACTTTCTTGGTGAAGAGATATCTTCTCCCATCCAGATATCTTCTCCCATCCTTTCAGATGAGGAAGAACACTGCTTACCATCAGGGAAAGACATAAAAGTTAAGGCTTCTATATCCCAAATTTCCAAAATAAATATTCAATGGTCTCAGGCCACGGAATAGCTCAAAAAGGATTTTGAAAATCAAGTGAGAGAGTTAGAGGAAAAACTGGGAAGAGAAATGAGAGAGATGCAAGAAAAGCATGAAAGCAGGTCAACACCTTGCTAAAGGAGACCCAAAAAAATAACACCTTGAAAAATAGGCTCACTCAATTGGCAAAAGAGGTTCAAAAAGCCAATGAGGAGAAGAATGCTTTCAAAAGCAGAATAAGCCAAATGGAAAAGGAGGTTCAAAAGCTCAATGAAAAAAATAGTTATTTAAAAATTAGAATGGAACAGATGGAGGCTAATGACTTTATAAGAACCCAAAAAAATCACAAAACAAAACCAAAAGAATGAAAAAATGGAAGATAATGTGAAATATCATTGGAAAAACAACTGACCTGGAAAATTGATCCAGGAGAAACAATTTAAAAATTATGGAACTACCTGAAAGCCATGATCAAGAAAGAGCTTAGACATCATCTTTCATGAAATTATCAAGGAAAACTGCCCTGATATTCTAGAACCAGGGGGAAAAATATATATTGAAAGAATCCACCGATCACCTCCTGAAAGAGATCCAAAAAGAGAAACTCTTAGGAACATTGTGACCAAATTCCAGAGTTCCCAAGTGGAGGAGAAAATATTGCAAGTACCTAGAAAGCAACAATTCAAGTATTGTGGAAATACAATCAGGATAAATACAAGATCTAGCAGTTTCTACATTAAGGGATCGAAGGGCACGGAATATGATGCTCCAGAAGTCGAAGGAACTAGGACTAAAACGAAGAATCACCCACCCAGCAAAACTGAGTATAATACTTCAGGAGAAAAAAATGGTCTCTCAATGAAATAGAGGACTTTCAAGCATTCTTGATGAAAAGACCAGAGCTGAAAAGAAAATCTGAGTTTCAAACACAAGAATCAAGAGAAGCATGAAAAGGTAAACCGCAAAGACAAATCATAAGGGACTTACTAAAGTTTCCTACTTACTAAACTTTCCTACATGGAAAGACAATATTTGTAACTCTTGAAACTTTTTTCAGTATCTGGATAGTTGGTGGGATTACACATACACACACACACAGAGCACAGGGTGAATTGAATAGGATGGGATCATATCTTAAAAAAAATGAAATTAAGGGGTAAGAGAGAAATATATTGGGAGGAGAAAGGGAGAAATGGAATGGGGCAAATTATCTCTCATAAAAGAGGCTTTTATAAAAAAAGACTTTTCAGTGGAGGGAAAAGTGGGGGAGGTGAGAGAAAAAACATGAAGCTTACTCTCATCACATTCGACTAAAGGAAGAAATAAAATGCACACTCATTTTGGTATGAAAACCTATCTTACAATACAGGAAAGTGGAGAAGGGTTAGATAAGCAGGGTGGGAGGGATGATGGAAGAGAGGGCAAGGGGAGGAGGGAGCAATTAGAAGTCAACACTCTTGGGGAGGGACAGGGTCAAAAGAGAGAGCAGAAGAAATGGGGGGGCAGGATAGGATGAAGGGAAATATAGTTAGTCTTACACAACACGACTATTATGGAAGTCATTTGCAAAACTACACAGATATGGCCTATATTGAATTGCTTGCCCTCCCAAAGGGGATGGGTGGGGAGGGAGGGAGGAAGAGAAGTTGGAATTCAAAGTTTTAGGAACAACTGTTGAGTATTGTTCTTGCATACAACTAGGAAATGAGAAATACAGGTAATGGGGTATAGAAAGTTACCTTGCCCTATAGGATAAAAGAGAAGATGGGGATAAGGGAAGGAAGGGATGTTAGAAGGCAGGGCAGATTGGTGATAGGGGAAAGTAGAATGCTGGGCGTTTTGGGGTGGGGGGAGGGGAGAAATGGGGAGAAAATTTGGAACCCAAAATTTTGTGGAAATGAATGTTGAAAACTTCAATAAATAAATTTAAATTGAAAAAAAAAGAAAAAAGTGTATAGGCTTATACATTACCGTTTAAAAAAACTGTAAGTCCATATGAATTAATGAAAAATGAAAATAATTAGAACTCAGAATATGAACACACAGATTATACTTTATAGAAAGTTATGTTATGTATCATCATGCAGTTTTACAAAAAGATTTATTGCTATAAATGAAAGGTTATTGTTTTGCAAACTGTTCTTTAAACATGTTTATTTTTTTAAATTGGCCTCTAAGCAGGTATATAACAATGTAACCCCTATTAAAAATCTCATATTCACATGGGAAAAGTCAGGATCATAATATTTTAGAATTGGAAGGGACTTCAGAGGTCATGTAGTGTATAAGTATCCTCTTTTTTTTACAGTTGAGGAAACTAATACTGACTTGTCCAAGGTCATATCAAACCCAACTGTTCTGATTCCAAATCCAGTGCTCTTTTTACTATAATACACTCCTGAACTCAATAATCCAGCATTTAATAAATCAGAGAATTGAGATTATATAGCAAACTCCAAATTTTACAAAACTACAAAAAAAACCAAAAAGTAGTCTGGTTAAAAAAAAAAAAAGTTTAGACAAATACCACATGCCCCAAATAGCTCAAAAGGACTCCACAGACTAAATGTGAAAGGCTACAATCTCCTTTTAAAAAAACATAAGAAAATTAAATCAGGCACAGCCATCAAGAAAGGAAACACTGATTAGTGCTTAAAATGCCTGTAGTATGGTGCTACAGGCTGAGGAAACAAACACAATAAACAAAACCCATTCTTGCTCTCAAAAAGATTACTGTCTAAAAAATGCATAGGTAATATATAAAAGGTAGTTAAATACAGAACTATTCAAGGACAGCAGTAACTGGAAAGAAGAGGGGAAAATCAGAAAACACTTCATCTAATTCTATAAGGAATTAACACAAATATATAAATCAAGAATCATTCCCCAATGCTGACCTCAAACTTCCTCCACCTCCCTATAAAAACTAAAAAGTCTATTCCTTTTGACCCCAGGATGCTAATGTTAAGAATATATTCTAAGGAGGTTAAAGAGAAATTTCATATTTTCAGTAAAATATTCAAAGCACCAGGTTTGTTTTTTTTTCAGGATCAAAGAATTAGAAACAGATTTGGTGCCCATTGTTTGCAGAATGAATGCCTAAACTAATTGTTACATGAACGTAACAGAATATAATATAAAGTTGGTATATCATGTTATATTACATTCATGTTACTTGAGACAATTAGGTGTTGTACTGAATAAAGCACTGGGAGTGCAATCAACAAAATCTGAGTTCACACTTACTAGCTGTATGACCATGGACAAGCTACTTAACCTGTCTGCCTCAGTTTCCTTAACTGTAAAATGAGGATAATGATAGTACCCACCTCATAGAGTTATGAGTAGCAAATGAATGTCTGTAATGCACTTATTACCACAAAGTTTAGTTGTAGCAGGTGTTTAGTACGTGTTTGTTCACTTCCCTTTTCTCTACAACATGAGAAACAATGAAAATTAAAAGTTCACATAAAAGCAGAAAGGCTTGTGTGAACTAATGGAGAATGAAATAAACAGAACCAGGAGCATAATAAACAGTGATTACAGTAATGGAAATGGAAACTAAAATATATATAAATCTGATCAACAAGCTTGGCAGTACTACAAGTATTGAGAAATAATTACTATGAAATATGTATGAAATTATATTGAAAGAAGCAATGGGACTGACTATACAGCAATGGATTTAAGAGTCAAAATGTCTGGAAGAGCCCCAGTTCAGTCTTATTAGTGTGACCTTAAATTTGTTTTCTTATCTATGGAAGAGGAGTATTTCTCCTACATGGTAAGTAACATGGCAACTTTGAGTATCAAGTGCAATAATGTGCAGGGAAAAGGTATTAAAAATATTATTATTCCCCAAAACTCATGTGCTTGTTCAATTATCAAATCGACAAGTAACAAAATTGATAATGTTGTTCTGTATATTCCTAAGACTTTTTAGCATATCCATCCTTTCTGAACTTCAACTGATATATTTAGTAATAAACTATTAATGTTTTACATGAAAAATACAAATATATAATTGACCTATATTTTGAAGAATTATTCACATTGTTTTATATTTCGGTAGTAGATAAGGGATGTCTTTTAGTAACAAAGATAGGATTAGACATAAAACTGAAGGGAGAAACTGGTAAAGTCCTTTGCTAGTAATTCAAGTGTTATTGTGGAAACATCTGAATTTGGATCTTACCCTAGCCTTAGTGAAGGTAATTTTGCATAAAACCTCATTTCAGCCACTTCCCCTGATTTAACTACTCTGTTGTTCATTTCATTAATGGTACAGAAATACTTCTGATGCAACTTTTATTTTTGTGAGACTTTCTGCAAACAGATGAAAACAGAAGCTTTCCACATTGTCTTTCTTCAAGAGCTCTCTCTCTGGTCTCATTTCTTTACTTCCAGTCTTCTACAAAAAAAAAATTTTAATTAATATTGAATTATTTTGTTCTTTGTGCTGCATTGAATCCTTGTAGAACCATCAGACCTTTATATTATTATTGAAGTAATTGCTTATAATATATTATAATTATTTCAATTATTGATTAAAGGAATGTAGAAATTTCTGGTAAGACTTTTCACTTAATTCACTCCCTGATGTTTCTGTTGTGGTTCATTAGGTCATGTGGCATTGCCATGAAATATACTGATGTGCTAGACATAACAGTGACTAAATACTGGTTAAACATTTACTATATGCCAGGCACTGTGCTAGGCACTGAAGAGTATAAGGAAAAGAAAAAAAAATCCCAACCCTTGAAGAACTCACAATCTAATGGAGGAGTCAATATGCAAAGAACTACATATAAAACAAGTATTTGCATGATAAATTAGGAGAAAAATTAAGAGAGAAAGCACTGGAATTAAGAGGATCTGAAAAAGGGTTTCTGTAGAAGGTGAAATTGGGAAGCCAGGAGGCAGGCTAAGAAAGAACACTTAAGTATGGGAGCACCTAGTGAAATGCAAGTAGGTGGAAGATGAAAATGTTTTGAGGGAGGGGACTAGTGTCACTGAATTAGAATTGCAGTTGGGGAGGGCAGGGTGTAAAGTATAAAAAGAGCGAAAGGGCGTGCGGGGGTGGTGGGGGTGCGATTTTATCATTTGATTCTGGACATGACAGAAGTCATAAACTAAGTAGGGGGTAACATGGGCACACCTTCCATTTAGGATGATCACTTGGACAGCCGTGGATACACTGGAGTGGGGACAACATGGAAAGCGGATCAACCAGCAGGCCACTACAGTTATCCAGGAGTGAAGTGAAGAGGGTCGGTATCATCAGAGTAGTGGCTTTGTCAGAGAATCAGACTTCTTTGAAAGACCAGATAAACATGGATGTAAGCTTGCTATCCCTTTCAACACATCTTCAATTGTTTGCTCATGTTTCTTAAGGTTGGAGCTCTTCCTTAGTGACTCCATGGTAGGTATGGTTCTTATAATGGCATACACTACCACACAGGCTACTGTATATAGGTTCCAAAATGTTTTTTACACTGTGTCAGGTGTTGTAGGAGAATACAGTCATTCATGATAGAACAAAATTTTCCTATTTTTTTAAATTAATTTTTTTTTTGTTAACAAAAATCCATTTTCTTTCCTTCCCATTTTCCAGTTGAGAAAAGAAAAACAAAACCTTGTTTTAAAAAAAAAAAAAAACCATGAAAATCAAACAAAACACAATGCCATTTAGGCCATGACTATTATTTTTAAAATGACTCTTTTGGGTTTAATTAAATTAATTGGTTTAATTAAATTCATAATTATCAAACTCAGAAAGGTCCAAATTTCCACTCTGGTAAGGCCCATTTCAGAATAATTTAAACAAGAGTATTGTTTTTATTTTCCGTTTTGTTTTTATGTACAATTTTTGGTATTAGCATTGAATAGAGAATTAAAATGACCTCAAATTCTTCAATTTTTCCTTAGGAGTTTTCAGTAGCTCTTTGAGACTTTATTTTTTACCTCATTTAATCTAGGGTTAAAGATGAGGTGATTTCTTGTGAAGACAATTTAGTTATCAGGTAGGAGTGCAATTGCTAAGAGAACTGTTAAAAATCTCTAACTGAAGAGATATTTCCATTTATGTTAAGTGTAGTACAGGTGCATAATGTAAATATTCATGTCTTCAAATTCTTTTCACATGTATTTATGGTGCATTAGACTCACTGGTCAATGACAAGTGAAGCACTGCTAGCAGAAGTGTCAGTATTTCTGACTTGTTCCATTATATTTTGACTACTTCTAGTATTAACCATAGAGTGACTTTCACATTGCAATCATTTGTGTCAAGCAGATTTTCATGATATTTTGGGCAGTGTCTGCCTGCAACCTTATGCCATCTCATCTCTTTCTTAGATTCTGAGAAGCATGTGTAACAAAATGGGCAGCATTTGGGGGGCGGGGAGGGGAAGCAATCTTTAGGAGACAATTTAGAGCTTCAAAAACTTCGATCAACAAGAGGAAAAGAAGAGATCGACAAACAGGGGCACCCCACTAAGAAAACTAGAAAACCAAAATATTAAAGAATGCTGACTAAATACCACAATAGAAATCTTGAAAATGAAAGAAAAGTTTAATAAAACTGAGAGAAAAGAAGAATTAATAGAAAAGAATGATGCACTGAGCTTTGGAAATTCAGAAGCTAATTCTGTCATCAAACAGTCAAAGAGCAACTCATTTCAATATTACATATAGCAAAATAAGAGATCCTTTCAAATTCCTCTGATGACCTAAATTTGGTCTTGATTCTAAACCAGTGAGAGTCAAAATAGAGAGGGAGAAAAAACTAAGTCCATTATCTCAAATGAATATGAACTCAGAAAGTTTAAATTATTAGCAGAGAGGCAATAGCAAAATCACAAAGACTATAAATACTATGATCAGATAGGATTTATAGCAAGAATATCAGGAAAACTATTAACATAATCGACCATGTTAATAACAAGAACAACAAAAAGCATATATTAGCTTAACAAATGCAGGAAAAATATTTGACTAGATTTACTTTTCCTAGACATGATAAGTAGGACATAGCCGAAACTAACAGCCAGTATTATTCAGATTGTTCTGAAAATCATGTGCAGTTTTAAGGTTTTAATAGCTGACTTTTGAAATAACACTGCAAGTAATGAGGATAAACTGAAAATCCATCACAATAACATCAGGGTTAAAGCAAGTATATCCATTCTTACCACTTCTATCTGGTATTATGCCAGAAATGCCAGTTATTGCAATAAGACAAGGAAAAAAAAATTAAGGAAATTAGCATAGGTGAAGAAGAAACAGAATTATCTGGTTTTGCAGGCAATATATAAAAATTAACTGAAGCAATTACTTCAAGTTGCAACATAAGAAATAAATGCACATAAATCATCAGCATTTCTTCATAATACCAAAACACCCAACAAGAAAATCTACAAACAGAAATTGTATTTAAAATAACTATAGAATGCATAAAATATTTGGGAATCTACAATCCAGTATAGACATAAAAATTAAATGAACATAACTGCAAACAACTGCTTATAGAAATAACAGCAAAAACATTTGGACATTTTAATTTCTCACAAATAGGCCAAGTTACTATAATAGATACAATACTACCGAAATTAATTTAATTTACGAACTACTAAAAGATTATAGAACTAGAAAAATAATAATGAAACTGGAAAAACAAAATGTCAATCTCTAGGGAAATAATGAAAACCATTAGGAAGATAACTTAGAACTAGCAGTTCTAAAACCACACTACAAAGCTGTAATCATTAAACAATTTAATATTGACTAAAAATAACAATCAGTGTAAGGGATTAGATATTGAATATTCAGAAAGAAATGACTCAATAAACCCAAAAACTATGGCTAGTAGGATAAAAATTCACTATTTGACAAAGTGCTGAGAAAACTTGACAGAAGTCTGGCAGAAATTGTATTTAGACTACACCTAACCAGACATATCAAGAGAAACTCCAAATAGATTCATGAGCTACATATAAAAGGTCACATCATAAACAAATAATAGAATCAAAGAAATTATTTTTTCAGATTTAAGGATACTGGAAAATTTCATGACTAAGTAATAGAAAGCAAGGATCACAGAAGATAAAATGAACAATACAGATCATATAAAAGTTAAAAGTTTTTGCACAAACAAAACCAATACAGCTAAAACTAGAAAGAACCAGTTAACTGGGAGAAAAACCTTTGCTACGAGTTTCTCAAAGAAAGGCTTTATATCCAAGATATACTCAAGAAAAAAAATCACAGTGAGTCATTTTTTCAGTTCAGAGAGTAAGAAAGATGCTAGGAACAAGGTGTAGCTAGGAACACCACAAGGAACATTGCAACATACCAGCCAGAGGAAAGCTGCAGAATATTTCAGCACATGGGCACTAAAAGAGGTCAGAGGATATGCCCAAGGGCAAAAAGAGGTCCTAGAGGATCCCCAACTTTGTGCAGGTGGCAAGAAAAGATTCCAAATGCCAACTCTGTTGTTTACCATCCACTTCCAGACAACAATCCAGGGCACAGTGAAATAGGGGTGTGCCTTGGGGTGGTGTTCCAAGTTGAAGAAGGATCACAGACTCTAAGTTGTGTAGGGAAGAAGCAACAAGTTCATAAGCAAGGAATATGTCTCTATGATGAGAGTAGGATCTCAGTTGTAGCATCCAGAACAATCTAAACTAGGTGCTTCTACCATTCCTTCTATTACACTGGCAAAACCTTCCAACTAGCTGATAGTGGGTAAGTCCATTAATAGTTTTAATGGAAATTCCAACCAGAGACAAGCTAACAGGAAAATCCAAACCCAGGGTTAAAAACTAGCAAAGCTCAAATCAAGAGGACAGTGACCAAACTTTGCTCCCAGATCATACCATTGTGGGAGAAGTGAACCCTTATAGATTCCGCAGGAAAACTCTCTCATTTAAATTTGAGTGCACAAGAAAAGTCCTCCAGAAGAGGGAGGGGCAGGAGTGAGCAGATAACACCTGAACCTCACTCTCATCTGAACAGGGCAAAGGAGAGAATATACATTCACAACTGGAATTCAGGAAGACATTTAACTTAACAGGGGAAAAAGGAAGGAAAGGGGGTAAATAAGAGAGAGGGTAGATTAAGGGAAGGATTACTCTTAAGCAGAACAAATTTGTAAAGTGGGGATGGGAAACAGACAAGGAAAAGTATAAAAGAATAAGATAAAGGGAAATGAACAATTATCTGTGAATACACAAACAGTTGTGAATGATATGAACTCATCCATAAAAT
This sequence comes from Bettongia penicillata ogilbyi, assembly GCA_023548195.1. Classification (NCBI taxonomy): domain Eukaryota; kingdom Metazoa; phylum Chordata; class Mammalia; order Diprotodontia; family Potoroidae; genus Bettongia; species Bettongia penicillata. Next base: position 30,003 of record JAJHZJ010000658.1, read on the forward strand.
AGAAGGATAGCAGAATGGATTAGAAACCTGAATCCAACAACATACTGTTTTCAAGAAACGTACTTGATAACAAGTATACAAAGAGCGAAAGTAAGGGGATGGAACTGAACCTATTATGCTCCAGCTGAAGTAAAAATAGCTTAAGTATTAGTCATGATCTCGCACAAAGCAAAAGTAAAAAAAGATCCAAGTAAAAGAGATAACCAGGAAACTACATTTTGCTTAAAGTTACCATAAATGATAAATTAATATCCATATTAAACAAATGCATCAAATGGCACAGACTCTAAATCCTTAAAGAAAAAGTTACATGTATTACGGGGAAATAAAGGGTAAAACTACAATAGTAGAAAACCTCAATGAACTCCTTTCAGACCTAGATAAATCCAACCAAACTGTTAAAAATAAAACAAACCAAATTAAAAATTTTTTGAATATGACAGACTTTTGAAGAACAGTAAATGGAAATAGAAAGGAGTATACCTATTTTTCAGGTATATGTAGCATCTTAAAAAGTGACCATATGCTAGGGCATAAAAACCTCAGAAATGCAAAGAGCAGAAATAGTAAATGAATCATTGATTACAATTCAATAAAAATTTTAAAAACATAGGGCCCTTGAAGTAAAAGCTAAAAATTAATTAAAAGGGCAGATAGGTGACACAGTGGATAGAACACTATGGCCTGGAATCAAGAAGCTCTTAGTTCAGAGTCAAGTCACTTAACTTCTGTTTGCCTTAATTTTCTCATCTATAAAATGGAGATAATACTAGTATCTACCTTGGAGGACTGTTATGAGGACCAAATGAGATAATAATTTCAAAGTGCTCAGGATAGTGTTATGTAAATATTAGTGATTATGTATTATTATTACTAACAAAATAATAGTTAGAAACTAAATCCTAAAGAATGAGTGAATAAAAATGGCTAATTTTGTTAAAGATAATTAGAACAATGACAAAACATACCAAAGTGTTTGGGATGTATCCAAAGTAGTTCTTATGGGAAAATTTATTATGACTGAACACTCTCAACAATAAGAGAAAAAGAACAGATCAACAAATTGGTCTTCAACTAAAAAAAAAAAATCAACAAATTACAAATCTCTATTAAACATTAAAATAGAAATCCGACAAATAACAGGAAGATTAACAAAACAGAGCAAACCATGGAATTAATTAAACTGGGGGATGCTTATTTAAAAATAAGTTATGAGACAACTTTTGAAAAGGAAACTAAAAGACAAATATCAAAAATACGAATTTATAATAAATAAAAGAAATCATTATGAGCTATTTTATACAACTATATGCCAAGAAAATGATCAATCTAAATGAAATCAGCATTTGTTTTTATTGTTGATCCAGTCATGTTCATCTCTTCACAACCCCATTTAGGATTTTCTTGGCAAAGAAAAGTGAGTAGTAGTTTGCCATTTTCTTTCTCCAATTCATTGTCCAGATAAGTAAAACAAGGCAAGACCTCTTGCCGAGGGTCACAGAGCTAGCATGTGTCAGAGGATATATTTGCCTCAGGAAGATGTGTCTCCCTGACTTCAGGTCATATACTCTATCCACTGGGTCACCTAGCTGCCCCAGATGAATATTTATAAAGATGAAAACTGTTAAGATAAACAGAAATGGAAAATAAAGTATTTAAATAATCTCACCTAGAAAATAATGTTGAACAAATTATAAACTTCCCCCAAAAGAAACCATATGGATTTAAAACCTTATTCTACCAAATATTTAAACAATAATTAATTTCAATACTACATAAACTATTTGGAAAAAAAAACGGAAAAGAAAGGGTCCTACTAAATTCTTTTTATGATACAAATATGGACTTGAGCTTTAAACAAGAGAGTAACAACAAAGAAAACTACAGATCAACAGCACTAATAAATGATGACAAAAATTTTCAATGAAGCCTAAGCAAAGATACTACTACAGCAATGCACCACAAAGATTAAACACTGACTAGGAAGAATTTATATAACGAAAATGTAGGATTGGTTGAGCAGTAGAAAAATTATTAAAATAGCAATTATTAATAATAAAATCATATAATTATATCAAGAGATGAAGAGAAGGCTTTTGACAAGATACAGCAATAGAAGTAAAGAAAAAACAAACAAACAGATATTTCTTTTAAATTCCAATAAATGGGAAGGTGAAAAAGTTTAAACGTCACCTTCACAAAGCTTTTCCTGATTTCCCCCAACTACTAGTGTCTTCCTCCACAAAATACCTTGTATTTATTTTCTTTATATTAATCCTTTATGCACTTACGTGTGCATTTTTCATCATCCCTCAATAAAATGTAAGCTTCTTACAATGAGGGATTGCTTTATTTTTTTCAATTTATATTCACAATGCCTAGCACAGTAGCTGGTAAATAATCTGTGCTTAATGAATATTTGATTGACATATCTATATCATCATCACCCACAGTGGAGAGCAGAGATGTCGAATGGGTAGCTGTGGGCCCACAATACTCCCAAGACAGAACTAGAGTAAAATCTAATTGGGAAATATTTAATAAATAAAATACAGATAATGTTAATATGTGGTTTTCTATTACAATATGCAGCTCAGAGAAATGCTTATTTATGGTTTAGTGGCCCACATTTCCATTTGAATTTTACACCACTGATCTACAGCATTCCCTTCTTACCCAGTGGGATTGGCTATAGCTATGCTTGCTCCTTTACGGTGGTAAAGAAAATCACTTATCATCACTTGAAGAAGTTTCTGGGAAACTCCTATAATTTTTTTTTCTTTCAGATATAGGCAGTGCCATCAGACTGAAAAAGAGAGGCTTCCCTGAAAGCTACATAGATTCATAAACGCTGACATTTATAGATGATTATACACACTGTCAAACACAAGTGTGTATGTGTACGTGTGGGTTTAAAGATTTAAAATGTATATATTTTTTAATGGCTTACAAATACTTTATAAGCATTATCCTCATGTTTCTCACAGATACTCTGTCCTCACCTGCAGCCCTCTCCTACTTTCCCAGTGTTCTTACACCTTATTCCTGGATACATACTCCGATCCCGCCTCCTGGTTGTTTCAAGTCTAGACATTCTCTGATCTGAGCATTTTTCTGGCTCCCTCTTCCCCCAGTGGCTGAAATGCTGTCCTTAATCAGTTCTGCTTACTGACTCGGTTTCCTTTAAGTTCCAAGCAAACCCTATCTTCTACTGAAAACTTTTCCCAATCCCCTCTTAATTCTACTGCCTTACTTCTGTCAATTATTTCTTATTCATCCTGTATATAGCTTGCTTTTGTAGACATTTGTTTGCATGTTGCCTTCCCCAGAGACTGTAAGTTCCTTGAGGGTAGGAACTGTCTTTTGCCTGCTTTTGCATCCCCAGGACTTAGTACATTGTCCAGCATATAGCAGGTGCTAAACAAATGTTTACTGATTGACTGATTATGGTATTGCTCCTATAACTATTATATGAACTTCAAGAATAAGGAAACTGAAGCTCAGACAGATTAAATGAGTTGCCTATGGCTGTATATTAAGCTTTAGAAGTGAGTTTCAAGCCCAATTCTCTACTGACTCCAAGTGCAAAGCACTTGACATTTCATTACACTGCCTCTAAGCAGCAACACAGTAACATTTATAAAGCAAAAAGAGATGATATATAATAGAAAAGAAAAGCTGCAGTGGTTTTTATATAGCCATACATTTGTTGTCATAAAAAAATACTTTGATCAACATTAGAGCAAAACACTGAAGGCAAATATCCTGAAATGGAAATTTTATGCAGGTTTTTATAAGGAAACAAGCCCAAAATAACAGAGAGCTCAGCTCTCCAGCATTACATTGGTAACTTTCCAGTATAACTACCAAGGAGTCAAAGATAGGGACATCCCTGAAAAGGCCTTTATAAAACAAGAGAAATTACATTGGGCAAACTCTGTATCTTTCCCTTCAAAACTGGAGGGTGGGAGTAGGTATGGGCACAGAGCAACACCAGATCTACGATTTCATTAGGGTAGGCAGCTCCCTGATAGGTAAACTCCCTCTACTGTTTTGGACAAGCAACTATACTACTACTTTCAGTCATAGAGAGTTGACTGAGGTACTGATCAAGTGCAGCAACCCAAAGCCAGTAGGTATCAGTGGAGGGACTTAGACCATGCAGGTCCGTTCTGTCCACTAAGCAATGCTGCCACTACTGTTTACACTTTTTAAAAGGTATATTAAAAGATACATGCCAATACTTAAGGAAAAGAAATTACCAAAGGTCAGAAACCTGAAAGATACATGAAGAAGTAAAATCAAAGTCTTTTTTCCTGGATCATTAGAGATAGACAAGCAGCAGTGTTACACAGTGGAGAGAAAAATAGCCCTCACAGTCAAGCAAGACCTGGGTTCTAGTCCCATTTCTGATGTATACTGGCTGTGTAATCCTGAGCAAATTACTTAACTTGTTTAGTGCCCCAGATCTCTAAAACTATAAAGAGCTGACTAGGCACCCTTCTGTAGTTACCTACCCAGGGAATTTCATATCACACCTCATTATTATATGCATGTTATATGTACACATTTCCTCTGCAGTAGTACAGCAGAATATAGCAGCATAACTCCAAAGGCCCTGTGCATATATGTGTTTATGTGAGAGAGAGATGTATTTTTTAGACCACAATTGTTTTAAAAATCTCATTCACCTTTAATCACGTCTTCAGTGTTACTGAGCTAAGTAAAACAGCAAATAAAATAGCTGGCCTAAAGTCAGGAAAGACCTGAGTTCAAATTCATTCTTTGGCACTTACTAGTTAGGTAACCATGGGCAAAACACACTCTAAGTCTGTTTCCTCCTGTCTGTTTCAAGATAATCAAGGCACTGCCCTCCCACTGTTGCTGTGAGGATCAAAGGAGACAGTACCTTTTAATTATTACCGTACCTGAACATAGAGTTGGTTACAATATAAAAACTACTATAATACAGCCCAAGGTACAACAAATAAGTTATAGATACATAGTTTTATTATTATATTCTACTTGATTTGGCTTATAGCATTTATCAGTTTTTATTTTTAAAAATAAATTGTGTCATTTATTTTTAGAATGAATTTTAAAAAAATTTTCCTACTTCCAGGTCTTCCACCATTGAGAAGGCAAGCAATATGATATGCATTATACATATGAAGTCACAGAACATATTTTCATATCAGTCATGTGTTGTTACCCCTCCCCCCCACCCTAGCAAGAAAAATAAATTGAAAAAATTATACTTCAATCTGTACTCAAAATTCACTAGTTCTCTCTCTGGAAATAGAATTTTTCATCACGAGTCAATTGGGAATTGTCTTATATTGATCAGAGTAAATAATCACATCTTTCAAGTTTGATCATTACATACAATATTGCTCTTACTGTGTACAATGTTCCCCTAGTTTGACTCACTTCACTTTGCATTTATCAGCTTTTAAAGAGTGCTACTACATTTTTCACTTTCAGGTTAGACAGCTGACATCTTTAGCTCAAGTCCTAGCTGGAGACATCAATTAGTCCCCCTCTTGATTACAGATAGTAAAGGTTCAAAGCCTTTTCTGACTTTCTGGCAATAGTTTACCTTGGATTCCATCCTTGACTTAATCAAGTCTTTACCAAGTCTGTTCAGTATCTATGAACTATATTTAGTAGATCTAGGTTATTTTTTTTAAAGACTGAAATTGTTTTATAGGTTCAGCTTAAGAAGAATTGTGATGATAAATGAATCCTTTTGAAGAGCATTATTTTGGTCTCAGGGGTTGTTTGGGGACCTTTTTTTGGGTGAGGATGGTAACATTATTATCGAGATGGCAGAATCTTTTAGGTACCAAATTTTTTTCCTCCCTTTTTTTAAAATAAAAGTTCTCAAACGATTCCTGCATTTGCGAATACAATTTAACCTTTTTGTGGTTAACTCAGGGCTCACGTTAATGAATATCTTTAGTGATGTTTTCTGGATCTGAAGTATAGTCCTTTATAACCCCAGGAAAATAGCCATAGATTTCTGTACCGTTTTTTAAAATGCTTTATGATGCTGATTTACCTGCGCCCCCTTTTTGGATCTTCTTTACTCTCTCCCCCAATTTGTTATTAGCTGAGAAAACCGATCAGAATACTGCAGAACTTAAGTTTGACTGAAAACTATGTAAACTAAGGAAAAGAAATACATTTTAATTTTATTTTGGCTACTCAAAGGGCTTGTTACTTATTTTCTGGTTCTCATTTATGTCTAAAAATCATGTTGCCAGAAAGCTGGGGTCTAGAAAAATCATCTGTGCTAACTAAAAGCCTACAATCTACAGAGAAAAAGATACACACACACACAAATATGAAACAAAACAGTAAATAATAAGTTCCCATAAGAGCAGTACAAGTTGTTTTTCATAGAAGTGCTACTATAACACTTCTCAGGAACAACAAAAAAAGATCATTTCCTATTGGAATGATCCAGGATGGCTTCACAGGGAGGCAAAACTACATCGGGGCCTAGGATGTTTAAAGGCACATTGCAAAGGTTAGGGGAGCAGCAAAGAAAGAGTAAAACATGAGAAAAGGGTCAGAGGTGGGAAAAGAGATTGAATAAATCCATTTGTTCACAGCCAAATTCAAGAGGGATAATAGTAAATGATAAAGCTAGAAGGTTAAGTAGAGACAAAATAAAAAGCCTTGAAAGGAACAAAAAGGTACCATGGGCCTTTGTAAGTAATGGGAAATCCCTAAAAGTTTCTGAATAGGTAAGTGACCAAAAGACCCTTAAGTTTAAGAGTCATAATGGCCTTAGATAGCCCCAACTTTTTCATTTTACAGAAAAGGAACTAAGGCTTACAGTAGAAATGACTTGCTCTCAAATAAGCTACAAATCCAGAATACGAATCCAAGGCTTTGACTCCAAATCCTTTGCCCTTTCCACTAATACCTAAGTAGAACTTAAGTGTTTTTAAAGAGGATTAAATAAAAATTAAAGTAGAACAAAATGGCAGCATGGACTAAAAGATCACAAAAATTAAAGCAGGAAAACCAGTAGTCTTTTGCAATAGGCCAGACATGAGATAAACAGTTAATTAAGATGTAGGTAGAACCAGAAAATGTACAAATGTGAGAAACAGTAGAAAGCTTTTATTCTTTAATTTATTCAAACCTTTAAACTTTATTAAACATCTAATATATGTTGACTATTACATGAGACACTTAAAATATAAGTGAATAGAAGTATAAAAACCAGTACTCTCTTCCTAGAACATAGGTCTGACCATATCACCTCCCCTTATTAAATCAACTCTATCACCTCCTGGATCCAATATAAAATCCTTTATTTGGCATTCAAAGTACTTTATTATTCTGGCCTCTTCCTACCTTTCCAGTTTTCTTAAACCTTCCCTCTGCCGCAAATACTCATTCTATGATCCAGTGATATGGCCTCCTTCCTTTTGTTCCCACATGATTTGCTCTCTTCCTCATCTCTACTTTTTAACTTCTTTGGCTTCCTTTAAGTTCCAACTGAAATTTTACCTTTTACAAGAAGCTTTTTCTAAACCTCCTCAATGGAAATGTGCTTTCCCTCTGTTGATTACCTCCAAATTTATTTTGTCTGTAGCTTGGTGGTACATGGTTGTTTTCATGCTGAGAGCACTGAGGGTAGGGACAGTCCTTTGCCTTTCTTTGAATCCCCAAAGCTAATCACAGTGTTAGTGCATAATAGGCACTAAAAACACCTGTTGTCGTTAAATGACAATGTTATTCAGTTATCAACTAAATAATACATATAACTGAATGGAGGAAAAGTAAAACGGAAGCTCCATGAAAGCAAGTACTCTCTTTTTAATCTCTGTATGCACAGTACTTTACATAAAAGTTCTTATCAGCTGTAGAACTGAACTTAATAAGTAACTAAAAGACTGAGGGTGGTTCCAGCAATGGAAATCTACACATTGAGAAAGGAGTCTGGTCTACTGGAGGAAGAAGAAAATTTCCTATTTAGTGAGAGGCTGAAAAGATACACCACTGGAAATCTCCAGCAGACATTAGAAATGTTGCTAACATGTCCAGATTATCTGAATCTATTCCAAGTCACAGTGGTCACTCCAAATCTTTATTTTTCTCATATCCCATCTACTACTTTTAGAGTACCCTACACACTTTCAACAGATGAACATGCTGAAATTGAGTTAATTCATTTGTGATGATAACCTTTAAAACCCTCTCAATATTCTCTTCTACTTTCTTCTTCCCCTCTCCAACCTGAGGAAAAAATAAATCTTTATCCACCTATCCGTTAAATTTATCCTTTTTAATTTCATCTATGACACTGTTTCACCGATCACACAGGGCATTTATAACTTCTTCCTCTCTTAATAGCTCTTTACTTCAGTCTATAAAAATGTTCAAGCCTTTCCTGTCCTTTAAAGCTTTCTCTTCCCCCTGCCATCCCATCAAGTTATCATCTTTTCTGTTCACTGCTAAATTTCTACAACGAGAAATCTACATGTACTTCTACCTCTTTTTCATAATCCATTTAATTTCTGGCAACCTGGATTCGGTCTCAACAATTCTACTGAACTTACACTCTAACTTGCACACACTGATTGTCTCACTGTCAAATTCAATGTCTTTTCTTTTTTCAGCATACTTCAGTTGTCCAGTATAGACACTGTTAACCACCCTAATACCTTCTGTCCTCTTTTAACTTCTGTTGACAATGACATTATGGTCCTCCATCTCTGAATCTTTATTTTTCTCATTTGTGAGATCCTCATTATCCTCCCTCCCCTAAACACAGATGTATTTCCCCAAGATTCTGTCCTTGGCCACCTTCTCACTCTGCATTCTATCTTGATTTCCTCAACTCCCAGGACCTCGATTAAAACTCCTTTGTTATCTCAATCCTTAAACAGTTCCCAAAGTCCCAGGCCCATGTTTTGAATTGCCTACCGGCTAAGTGAATCTGAAAAAAATCACAAATTGGATTGTCAAATTCATCTCTCTCTCTCCCTTCCCAAATTTCTGAGTTTCTTTAAAGGTCATCATTTCCCCGGTCATCTAAACTAAAATGGGGGCAACCTAGAGTATTCCTTTTCTTTAACCCCTTACATGTAATCAAATCCATAATATTTTATGCATTCAACCCTCTTATCTAATCCCAGTTAAGTAATTTAAAATACAGGCATTTAGGTCAACTAGATTACCATAGAAGTAAATTAAATTATTATATTTAATATAATTCTTCTGATTCAAAATTGGCCCCACTCAAATCTTTCATATCATGACCCAAGTACTCTTCTTAGAAAGTATGCCACTCTTCTTCGATTCAAAAGGCTTCAGTGGCTCCTAAAATTAAGTACAAAATCTGCATCCTGACACTGAAAGGCCTTTCATAATCAAAACCAGAAAGGTACAGCAATTGTGAGGTTGAAATATAAATTCAAGAATGATCAGTATAGAAAAGATAGCTAGGTCAAGTCACAGGAACTGAATGAGATCATTTAATGCAGGGCTTTTGGATTTTATTAAGTAATAATGCAGAAATAAGCACAATAAGTCAAGCGTAAAAAAAAAAAAAACCCCTCAGGTTAACACTCACGTTTAGGAAATGTGAGGCAAAACCCGGAAAGGAGACAAGGAAAGCTATTTTAAAACAGGACTATGAGTGGTGTATAATTTATTTTGATTGTTTAAAGAAAATCCCCCCAAAGTTTGGTGTACCCTAAAATTGTGGAAACCTTTAGAAATTACTTTTGAGAAAAGCTAGCAAGCCCCTAAAGGAATCCAGATTGCAAGGGCTGTAAAGGAAAATACAGGTAGTCATGAAGTAAAGGCACTGACTACAGATCATTCATTCAATAAGATAGATTTATAATGGTGTAACAATGTTATAACATAACAACAATGGTATAACAACATAATAGGGGCAACTAGGTGATGCAGTGGATAGAGTACAGGGCTGGAAGGAAGGAAACTTCAGTCTGCATTCAGACTCCATCAGTTTTTTCTCTGGAGGTGTACGACATTTTTCATAGTGAGTCTTTTCTTGGATCATTGTATTGTTGGGAATAGTGTAGTCATTTATTCATTGTACGATATTGCTGTGTATAATGTTTTCCTGGTCCTGCTCACTTCATTTTGTATCAGTTCACGTTAAGTCCCTGCAGATTTTTCTGAAATTCATCTTGCTCATCAATTCTTATAGCAGAGAGATTTTCTTGACTTCTCCCCTAATTGCTAAACTCTTCTCTTTTAACTTTGCATATATTTGTATTTCTTCAGTTTATATTTAAGCTGCATAGTCTCTCTGTGTGTCTCTCTCTCATGAGTAGTTGTTGTCATCCTCATAATAATGTAAGTCTTTTGCAAGGAGAGATTACTTCATTCTTTTTACTTTTATCCTCAACATTGAAAACAGTGCCTAACTCATACCATGTGCTTAATAAATGGTTTTTGACTTACTGAATGTTTTAATGATTGCTATCAAATGTTATTCATTTATAGAATTGAGAGGGTTGAAATAGATGGCATGAGTTTCCATCTAGCTTTAAACCTATCATCCTATGAAATATGAACTTTCATTCTGATTCATGTTTAAAAAATTCAAAATACAACCATACATCTCCTCTTGATCTCCCATTCACATACATCTGGGCAGAGGCAGGTTTATGGGGCTTCTTCAAAGAGCCAAATGAAAATAGTATGATCTAGTACATCTGTGGCTACACCCCTGATTACAATACATAACCTTCATGGCTCCTCCGAAGCAGGATTCTAGGTTAAAAAAAGCACAATACAGACACACAAGCAATGTTTTAGTTTTTTACAGCTAAAATGCTAACTAGTTATCCCACTACACAATGCTACAACAAAAACGAAAATAAGATTCCAAAAAATATATTTTAAATAATGGCTTTAAAAATTCCTTTAAAAGAAAATGTATTATTTACTTCTTAATAAATCTACTCCTGTCTTATTACATCAGTTAGTGTTAAATTTGTGTTCTTCCCATACGTACTTGAAGAGGTTTAAGATGATTTCTCTAAACCCCCTCCCATTTGCTCAATTCTCTTCTCAAACATATTAGTCTCCATTAACAGCCAATCATGTGAGCTGAGTTGCTAGTGACCTGAAAGTTGCTATAGCAACAGCTGCTTTCAGAGCTACATGTTATGCATTTTAAGTGCTCTCATACTGAGAGGATTCCACATCTATCAATTAACAACCAAAGCTCAGCATAACATTACCCAAATGAAATGCTGAACAAAGTGATTTGTTTATTACTCATAACCAAAACTGCTATGTCATGTAATTTACGCCAGGATTAGATTCATAATTAATACACAAATTAACAAAAAGAAAAATACCATGCTTACTAAAGTACAATATTACTTAAAGATAAACAAAATTCCATGACTATTATATTTTTTACCAGTGAAGTATCAATCATTAACTGAATGAAAATTTGCTCTAAACACACCACCAAAGACTTTCATGTTTAACTTTATTACCAAAAAATATTTATGCAAAATTGATAATCTATGTTATTTCTCCATTTTTAAATCATATAAAATAATCCTTACATACAGATGCCCTGAATATAAATATTCAAGACACATTTTCCAGAAAATTCCTAGTATTACGATATGCCCATTGGATACAGCTGTGTGTCCAACAAATATAACTCAGAAAATATCTTCTTAACTTGACATATACAGGCCAATGTTATCAGCAAATAATAATATTTGAAACAAAAAAAATTAGGCTTTAAAAACTGAACTTGTCTTCACAGAAATTTTCAAAGTTGATATTTACTTCCATTTTTATAAACTGAGGAAAGCTAAATAAATAAAGAGCAACTAGGTGGCATAGTGGATAAAGCAGCAGGCCTGGAGTCAGGTAGACTCATCTTCTTGAGTTCAAATCTGGCCTTAAACACTTACCAGTACAGTAAACAATAATATTTGGAACAAAAACAAATTAGGTTTTAAAAACTGACAAAAATTTTCAAAGTTGCTATTTGCTTCCATTTTTATAAACTGAGAAAGCTAAATAAATAAAGAGCAACTAGGTGGCATAGTGGATAAAGTAGCAGGCCTGGAATCAGGTAGACTCATCTTCCTGGGTTCAAATCTGGCCGTAAACAATTACTAGCTGTGTGACCCTGTTTACCTCAGTCTCCTCATCTGTAAAATGAGATGGAGAAAGAAAAGGCAAACCATTCTAGTATCTTTGCCAAGAAGATTTCAGATGGAGTCACAAAGAGTCAGACACGACTGAAATTACAGACAACAAAAGAACAAAAACAAATTAAAACAAACATCTGAGAAAAACAAATGCCAAAACCTTGTCACGTCATTTAATTTAGGCTACTATACTGAACAAGGGAAAAGTATATTAAACAAGAACATATGGAGAATAGGTAAAACTAATTAGAAGAAAAAACTACGTTACTAGTAATCAAGAGAGAAAACATTTTAAAGCTGGTCAAAGTTCATACATGTCACCTTTAAATTCTGTGTACTAAATACAAAGAGAAGGAAAACACAAGATATTTGTGACTATTATTAAAGTCACAAATATAAAGATTAAAAATGGTGAAAAGAAATTTTTAAATGGTTGTGTATTGTACCAAATTTGAGAATTCCCACTAGCAGTCAACATGGTAATGATGTAAGGTAACTCACACTCTTCTGAGGACTCTAGGAGTTCAGAACTCCTGTTTGTTTCAGTCACTGATGCCTCAGTATATTTATATTCTTTTGGTTCCTAAATACACTTCTGGGGACAAAAAAACTTTCTCCCTAGCTAATATTTATAAAAATCCCTTTCTCCAGAATAAAAATCTTTTGTATTATTTGAAACTTGAATAACTCATTTACAGGCCCCACAGTAATTCCAAGTATGATAACTAGTTTCATCTTTCCAAATACAAAGTACGGTTGATTCATAATTAAGATTTATTGTTATATAAAAAAGCTGAAAGAAATACGCAGCACATCAGAACATAAGTGTGTCTTTTTATCAGCATCTCCAATAAGAGGAAGACGATCAGAGTATTTGGAAGTGGCACATGTAACACAGAAATGATCCTCATCTCACAGTTGTGATTTTTCTGAATGTCAAAAATGTTATTTTTAGTCACATTCAACTCTTTCTTCATGACTCCTTTTGTGGTTTTCTTGGCAAAGAGACTGGAGGGGTTTGTTGTTTCCTTCTCCAGTTTTTTACATATTTACATGTTTTACAGATATGGAAACTGAGGCAAACAGGCTTAAGTGATTTGCTCAGCTTCACACAGCTAATAAGTGTGTGAGGTAATATTTGAGCACAGGTCTTCCTTGCTCCAGGCCCAGAACTCTATCCACTGTGCCTCCTAAGCTGTCCTCTTGTCACAGATGACCAGGCTGCAAGTAAAGCTTACACAATAGTTGAGGGGGTCTGGCCAACATGCAGATCCTCTCCAAACCAGTCAAAGTAGAGTGAGGAAAAGACATGGTGAACGCACTGCTACAAAAAAAAGACATCTTTGACAAATCAGTAGTAAAAAAATTTAATTCATCCATACATCTATTAGTCCTCTCTAGATGAAATTCTCCCTGAACCAACATTAAATTATTTGGCTTTAGCAGCCTATTTCAGATTCTATTCCTATATTCCCAGTTGTATGTGGTCCTCATTCCCACCTCTATTTTTGAGATCTGGATTTCACTATAGGATAGCGTAAAGGGCAGTGGATTTAGTTAACAAACTTGAATTTGATGTGCAAATCTGTTAATAATTTTAGTGACTTTAGCCAAGTCACTTAATCTTCCCATTTCTTTTCCTGTAATAATAATGAAGAGTAGAACTGTTTCATTCTTTTTTAATTTGAACCCCCTGTGCCTAACACATTATCTGGAAAATCGTAGGCTCTTAACAAATGTCTGTTGATGGCTAATATAGAAATGTTTTGCATGACCTGATATATATAACTGATATCATACTGCTTGCTTTCTCAAGGGGTAGAGGAGAGGTGGGAAGGAAGAGAATTTCAAACTCAAAATTTCAAAAAATCAATGTTAAAAAATTTTTTAAAGCAGTTCAGAAATATTTAATAAAATAAATAGAACTATATTTTAAAAGACCTGATTATTTATGGATAATGGTGATTATGTATTTTATACAGCACTTTAAAGTTCACAAAGTATCTTATCTACATTATCTTTTTGAGTCCCTGTAAATTGAAGGAGTTGGACTAGATTCGTGGTGTCAAACTCAAATAAAAATTAGAAACCCTAAACCTTACACAAACATCCCCATGGGCTGCATATTGGCTTGGATAATAACACACTGACATAATCTGTTCTAATGTATTTTTATTTATTTTGTTAAATATTTCCCAATTAATTTTAATCTGGTTCCAAAGTGTTGCAGATCTCAACAGATCCCTCATTCGCCACTTCTGGATTAGAAGATCTTTAAGGTCCCTTCTAATTGGGGCAGCTGGGATCCTACAATATTCCTCTGGAATTCTAATCTGACCGTCAAATAGTTTCTTCCTTTCAGTCAGAACTAAAACCATACAAAATCTTTTACCCAGGAGGGTTTTTCCCTGGTGCCTTAGTGACTGCTCTGTTTTGTTCACAGTAACAAGCTTAAAACAAAATTATTTTTTTTCCCTCAGGGAGATATTCCTATATAATTTCCTAGATATAATTCATTCCACTTTGTCAATTCTGGGCCAGGTACACTATCAATACTGTCTCTCCTAGAGACATGTGTTGATGTACAAAGGGATACTCATCCAGCTCATCCCAGTCTAAACAATAAAAATTCTTCATTGACTTTGTTTTCACTAAGTGTTGGTACCCTGCCAAAGTCTTCTGAGTGATTTTGGAGTTAATTTAGGAGGATCAACAAGGTCTGCAATGTCAACATGTGGTACTTACTGAAAGTCTACGTATGGGGATGAAGAATTGGAGAGGTGGATGTGGGGTTAGTCCTTAGTAATGGACTAAGGCTGGATATATAGATCTAGGAGTCACAGGGATTGTAATTTGCAACTCTACAGAGATTAAAACTAAACTTTATGAGCTGATGAGGTCATCATGAGAAAGGGCCTAGGATCAGAGCCCTGATGAATATCCACCATTAAGGGGCATGACAGGGATGATAAGCCAGCAAAAGAAGCTAAAGGGAAGATAGGTAGGAAAATCAGGCTGAGTAGCGTCACACAAAAAAACCAAAAACAACACTAAAAAGACAGTATCCAGGAGGAATAGATGGTGATCAAATGCAGCAGAGAGGAAAAGGATGTACAAGTGAGAAGATCAACAGATTTACCTATTAAGGGGCTCATTGTTAATTTCTGAATAAGCAGTTTCCGTTGAGCAATGAAGTCAGACGCAGCATAAGAGGTTGAGGTATAAGAGAAGAGATGAAGTGTGAGATAAGGAGTACTGACAGTTTTTACAAAGTTTGACTGAAAAAGCGAGTTATGATATAGTACAGTAGCTTGAAGAAATGGTAGGGTCTAGTGAAGATTTTTTCAAGGATGGGGGAGATGCTAAACATGCTTGAAGATGGTCAGGAAAGAACCAGCAGAGAAGGAAAGACTGAGGGAGAGGAGGAGAGAGGAGGGAGGAAGGAAGAGGGAGATAGAGAGTGAGAGAGAGGGAAGAAGGGGGAGGGAGAAAGAGAGAGAGAATATGATTGAAGCTGCAGTTTGTTGGAGAAGGGACAAGAAGAGACAGGATCCTTGGCAGGGAGAAGGCCTGCCTCTGCATCAGAGACTGGAAAAAAGGAGAAAACAAGAAAGGAGAGTAGAACGCTACAGTCCCGCCAAAGACAGGAGAGAAGTATGGGAGATCTGCAGTGAGAAAATGAAGCTTGCAATAGTTTCTGTAGGGAATAGGGAATTAATTAGGGAGGAATAAAAGGAGCGCTGTGTTGCAATGAAGGCCCAGATGAGGCTGGATAACATGGATTTTTAATGTGCTGTCTGATCTGAACATGTGAATGGACCCATTTTGTTGCTGTTCTGAAAATGCTACCTAGCTGATAATTATGGAATACAAAAAGTTCTGAGAAATCCAAAATGCAGGTCATCCAAAAAATAATGAGATCTACTGTGACTGTAAATAGAGTATAACACATTAGCAACAATGAACTAAATATGAAGTGACGTAAGTTACCAAAGATACATATGACTGTAAGGGAAAGGAAGTATACCCAATGGATTAGCAGTCAAAGGATATAAATAAAAATTCTCAAGAGACGAATTGCCCAGTAGGGCACCAGTATTGCTGACTGTTCTACATGAGTTGGACTCATAGTAAGAATGAAAGATAAACTGAGCCAGCACCATTCAACAGCTAGACTCTGACCTCTTGGCTTTCAAGGACTGTGCAATGAAAGCTGAGGGGCAACTGATGGAGTTGGCCACCAGCAAATGAAGGGAACTCCTAAGTGTGGGAAGAGACTATTCCCAGCCAAGGGACCTATTATATGGTCTATAACCCAGAGATCCAAGTTTCTGCTGAGATCCTAGTCATAAGACAAGAGAGCAGATATATAGTAGAGATTTGGGAACTCTATATGCCAACTGTAAGAAAGTTACTTTCACTGCTCCCAAGGAGGGTGATTTCCTGTACTGAGGGAGCAGACATTTTCCAAAAAGGAGCAGAGGTGGTAGAAGAAGGTCAAAAAGAAACCAGGAGTCTGTGGAAGTTCCTAAGGGCTAGGTCTAAAGAAGGCAGTATACAATTACTTGTTAGCTGACTTGCATAGTTGGGGAGAGGGAACTCTCAAGGATGTACTTTTATAGTCAACTAAATGTATTAGTCCTTGCAGATGAGGAACGCTCTTTGTCTCTTTTTAGGTGGCTGAGATGGGGAGTTATTTGCATCTGGCCTTCTAAATATGGATTCCTAATGTGGTCAGCTCCCAGTGGGGAGTTGCAAGGGCTAGGATGAAGCTTCTTTACAGGAAATGGGTTTGACAGATTGAATTTAAAAGGAGGGGGTCTGTTTTAGGGGCAATTAGATCCTACCTTCTGGGTAGAGCTCCACCCTAATAGCTACAGCTCTGGACTTTATAGCTAGGGGCCTCCCTTCAACCACACAACCATACAGTTGTAGACAGATCAACTGGTAAAATTTGAGGGAAGGCTGGAACTGCTGTGGCTTGGGCAAATACAGCTGTCAATGTGACTAGGTACTCTGGTAATGGGGTGAGGAGTCAGAGCAAGCATCCCTGCGAAGTGGACAGAATGACATAACCACAAAAATTTAAGGTTTGCAAAACACTTTACAAATATCTCATTTTAGCCCCTCGATACAATCCTGGAAAGAAAGTGCTAGTATTATACATTTTATATATATTATTTTATATTTTATACATTTATATACGGAAACAAGAAGCAAACAGAGGTTAAGTGACTTATTCAGGGTCACACCATTATGGTTCTGAGACTGGATTTGAACTCAGGTCTTCCTGATTCCAGGTCAGGTACGGTACCCAGCTGCCTCAATAAGGGTTTTATAAGAAAGCAAGATAGGGGTGCTAGTAAAACTATACAGGGAAATTCAACACTAATGGATTTTTCAGCCCCACTCAAACCTGAGGTATCCTCTAAAACCCTTGTCCCATTTAGATTATTCAGGTGAAGCTAAAGATGGAAGAACATTTAAGAAAAGAGTTCAGCACTGTTACTGTGAGTAGGGCCAAAAGGAAATTCTAGGATTACCCAAATCATCCCATGAAGTTAACATCATACAATGTCAGTTTCCCAGGAGGCTGAAAGATATTTCTTCTCTAGTGATGAAGATGAAGGAAACTGGAGTAATTTGTTCTATCAACTCCCTTCACAACAATCCTGTGTTACCTATGAGGAAAATAGATGACATCTGGCAACTCACAGTGGACTATAGAAATTGAACAAAGTCATTATAATGTGGCTGCTATTACCAAGCTGACAATGCTATAGACCATGATAGCTGAGGCCCAGGGTAAGTGGTACAAAGTTAACAGTTATGCCAAATATTTTTTCTCTATTCCTATGACTAAGACTAGTCAGAAGCAGTTTACTTTCACCTGGGAAGGAGTCCAATATAGCTTCATCATTCTTCTCCACATCTATTTGAAATCTTCCTCACAAAGCCACATTAGGGTGGGCAGAAAATTGAATGGGGCTTCCCTTCCTGAGGGAATTGATGTGACCTTCCACATTAATGAAATAATCATGAGTGAACCAGATGATGCCAGTGGCAGAGGTCCTAGTTCATTCAGATGGCCCGTGAGAATAAGGGGTGAGAAATCAACTAAGAAAATCCAATGTCCAATCTGCTCAGTAAAGTTTTAGGGATACAATGCGTAGGAAAAACTCAAGAGGATTCCGGGTACAGTACAAAATAATCCATTGACATCTGTTTTCTCACAACTATGAAGCGAGATCACAAACTTAACGGAACTCATATTCCCACATGTGTATACTGATAGCCACCATTTACCAAGTCACCTCTTAAGTTAACTCTTCTAAGATGGGGCCCAGAACACACTACAGTCCTAGAAGGTATAAAGTAGGCTGTCCAGCAATATTTTCTCGTGTCCTTACGACCCTGAAAGGCCCATGTTTCTGGAGATCTTTGTCCATAAAAGACAAGGCTAAGCGGAGCCTTTGGCATGCACCAAGGCCAGAATAATCAACTACTAGGCTTCTGGGATGCCACATTCCACAAAGCAGTCACTGTATAACCTTTGAAAAGTAGCTGCTTTTCTATTGCTGGAGCCTCATTGCTACTAAATAAATAACTCAAGATCATATGATCACCCTTTCTCCAGAGTTGCCCATTACTGGTTGGATTGACATAAATGGCCCCCCTCTAATAAAATGAGTACAGCACAAGAGGCTTCTATTGCTAAATGAATATGGCACATTCACAATCACATTTGCATGGGTCCCCCTAGTTTTAGTGCCCTTTACAAACAGGTTATGACTATATGCCTGAGGCTGCAGGTCACATTCTAGAACCCAACCTCCCCTCCTGGCCCTTTGAGTTCCCACCCTTAAAGACCTAATGACAGAGAAACACCATTTTGGCTGGCTCTATCACTTATGAGAAGCCTACACAAACTGGATTCAGCTTCCACTTATTAGTTAATAAAGAATACCCGAGGGCAGGGGTTCAGAACCGGCAGCCTCCAAGCCACATATGGCCTTTTGACTGAATCCAAACTTCATAGAACAAATCCTTTGGATTTGCTCTGTAAAACTTGGACTCAGTGAAAAGGCTGCACCTAACCCAGGATATTCACCCCTTGTCCTAGGGAATGAGGGTCCTCCAAGTCCTACCAGTGGGCTGAACTCCAAGCTGAAAGGCTGTAAATGACAGTCTTGAAGCATGGGGCAATAAAGTTCTTCACACACTAATTCCTGACTAGTGGCCACAGGTCTGGCCAAATTCAATTTAATTCAATAAACATTTATTAAGGGCCACTATGTGCCAAGCACTGTGCTGAGCACCAGAGATATTAAAACAGGCTTTGCCCTCAAGGAACTTACAATCTAAGGGTGACAGGGTGCTAATAATGGACCCCTAAAAGGAAAAGACGTTGTCTTTGGACCTGGATCTCAAAGCCCCAGAACTTGGGTGTTTGCCTGAGGCACTAGCACGCCCAATCAATAATCCGTTTAACTGCCCTTTTCCCCGGGCTCTCCCACCACTAAACTCCTTCCATTGTCAACACCAGGTCACACTCCAGGCTACTTGCCACTCCCCTTAAACCCATCCAGATCTTCCCACAGTCTTTCTGTATAAACTGTCAATCTTGCCCCTCCCTTAAACTACAGATTCTTAAAATCTGGCCCGCTTGTATTGGTGTCACAAACAGTGCAGACTCACTAGGAGTATGGTCAGCTTATATTGGCATCACAAATAAACTAGATACTTGAACTGAAAGAAGGCTTGAGTGGCTGAATTCTTTTGAGGCAGACCTGCACCCTGTACCCTTGCATTTTGGGGCCCCCAGCACCTCTAAGCTGCAACAATGGGACCTGGAGAGCACAGGCCTAGATAATCAAAGGCTCTCCCCTTTGGAGTCAGGGCCAATGGAGGAATTTTGCTGATATCTCCTACTGCATACAGTTGTCTGTGAGATATACCAGCACTCATCAGAGATACATATGCTATATGACCATATTGGAGCCATTATAAAAACAGCAGAGGGGAACTGGGCCAAGCGCCAATTTGGACATTGGGCTGGTGATACTGATGGTGTTTAGACTCTGGGAGCTTCCTAGAATTGTCCGTGAATCTCCCCACTTAACCTGGCCTTTCATACTCAAATCTGTGGCCATTATCTTGTTACCTCATGACTGCCCCACCTGCTTCCCACCCAGACGCTCTATTGTCTGTTATCTCCTGATTGCCTTCAGCTGTCTCCAACTCTCCGAAATTCCTTCTTTGGACTTCTCCTCAAGAACCCCCCTAAACCCTTCCTCCCATCATCCTGGGCTAATAGACCCCCCCCACCCCCACCCCCGCCCAGATCCCGCCTATACTGTTTTCTGTATTTAGTTCCATCTAGCCTCCACGAAGGTGTTTAGATGCAATCCACCTCTAACTGTTTTAGCTGAGGTTCTATTTGACCCGCTTGTGAATACAAGAGTTACAACAAATGCTTAGGCTCCTTAAGAGCCAACCCAATTTGGCGAATCTTTAATAAACTTTGTTTTCTTTGGCTTTAAGAAGGCTTGAGTCGAATTCATTTGAGCACGACCCGGACTGTCGGTATTTTGGGGTCCCTAGGACCCCTAAACCTCGTCAATACCATGTTGTGCTAGGCACAGGATCATATAATCAACTTAAAAACAAGCCAGCTATTCTTGCCAGACTGGGTTCCTTACACTGTTTGGAACACCTGCCTAATTCAAGTGAACCTAAACCTGTTCTCAACTGGCAAGATGAGAACTTCTCATCTTGAACTACTCTTCCATCTCAAGAGTAAAAGGTTTGTTCCTGCTAATCAACAGCTGCATCATTATGTGCCTGAATTGCCAGGGTCAGAAGTCCAAACTTCCAGAAGCTATTTCTGTAACAAACCAGCTTTTCCTTTTTAATGAAGAAAATTCTCTTTTCTAATGTGTTAGAAATAGTTCCTTCTTTTCTGAATTTCCAGGATGGTAAATGATTAAAGTATTATCCGTAATCTCTACTTTCAAAGCTATAATTGGAGATGTGAGTGTAGTAATTGGTTGAGGGAGATGAGAGTATTAAAAATGGAATGTTCTCTCATTTACTCAAGGCTGGCTAATGAGGGGTGTGTAGAAGGTTATCTATGATGCCAGTTTATATGGGGCCACTTAGGTAGGTGCAGTTGGATATTCTATGTAGTTATTGGAAAAACAGGACAAGCCCTCAAATGGTTGATGAGGTGAAGGAAAACTACATAGACAGACATTCAATACTTAGGGATAAAACATGAAAAATGCCTGGAGAACAGATGGTTATTGTGCTGTAAGAAATCTTGAAGGGAATTTTTTCAGAAAAACCAGGAAACTGACCTATGAATGGATGCAAAGTTAAGTTAGCAAAACCATAGGAACAATTTACACAGTAATAGCAGTATCTTAAAGATAATCAATTGTGAAAAGATTATTGAATGATCAGGACAATGATACACCACAATCCCAAAGGACTCATGGTGAACTATCTACCTCCAGATAGAGAGTTGATGGGCTCAGAGTACAAATTTAAGAATTGATTTTCTTTTGGAACACAGGTAATGCAGAAATGCTTTACGTGACTTCGTATGTGTAATGTGTATTGTATTTCGTGCCTCCTCAATGGTCAGGGAGAGAAGGTAGGAGGGAATTTGGAACTGAAAATAAAGTTTTTTTAAAAAGAGATTGGCCATGCATTATTCTCTCAAGTGATGAATCAAAGTCATCATTAGAGATTCTTAGGATTTTTTCCTCATGGGATTTTACTTTTAAAATATAAACTCAATTTCCACAGGAGATAGGGCATAAATTTCCCCTGCACAGCCCTCCTTAACAAAGAAGGGCTTTATTGATATAGCTATATGTAAACATGTACATGCATATCTGAATTCAATAGCAAGTGATATCAATGCCTATATATTACTCTGAGTAAGGAAAAAGGGATTATATACGTAATCAAAAATTTATATGTAGCAAAACCATAGCCTTAGACATATAATAAGATAGGGGTCTAGATTAGACACTTTGAAAGCTACTTACTATGACCACATGTCACAAGTTTTATTGACCCTCTATCCCTGGAAATGACCTTTTTTCCTTATCTACTGACATTACCTGCTTATCAGAGAGGCAAGTGGCTGTTCATATATTAATCCTATCTCTCCTTAAATGATCAGTTCACTTTTTTTCCAAATTAAGTTTTTAATAATAAATTTTTGTTTTTATATCACTTATATTTCCTAGTACATTCCCCTTCCAGCCCCCTCTCAAAGAGCCATCCCATATAACAAAGAATTTTTTAAAAGAAAGGAAAAAAAGTATTTCAGTAAAAGCAGGCATCAAACTGAAAAAGTCCAAAATTGGTTCCCCAGATGGGAAATGAGTGTTGCATTGGGCAAACTGAGATTGGTCAAGCAACAGCACCAATTTGCAAGGTATGTGGCTAAATTTATAATTATTTTGATTTGCATATCTTATTATTAGAGATAAAGAATAATTAGTGAAGCAATTCTCCCACCATCACTCTTACTTCAGGTTCAACTTTGCCCTAACATAGCAAAGATATGCAAGAAAGCTACAGTGGGACTGAGCTTCTCTACACATGGCATTCTCTGTCTTCATATGGAAACTATCTAATTATCAGGACAGGATATGGTTTCTCATGTAGTATTCAGAAACCCACCAAGTCTGAAAGGTCCCAAATACCAGTGGCCAGGACTTTTTATGCCTAAGGTCACTTCCAACTATATAACCTATGAATATGAGGATACTTGTTTGGTTAAACATTGAATACACAAAGGATGTAAGTGAAATAAGATTGAAAATGTAGACTGGAGCTGGATTATGTACCTTGAATACAGGGCAAGGGGCAGCAGCACACAGTTTTTTTGGGGGGAGTGATCAGGGAGACCAATTTGGCTATTATAATCACCTAGGCAAAGTGATAAGGGTCAGAACTAGGGTGGTGACAGTGCCAGTAGAAAAAAAGACAGTTGATAAGATATAGTTAAAGTAGACATGCCAGAATTTGTCTTCTCTTTGGCTAGAGAATGAAAAAGAGGAGAAAGTTCAAGAGGTCTTGAACTTGGGAGATTTGGAGATTAGTTGAACAATCTAAAGAAATAGGCAAATGTGTAGTAGAGGGAAGGCCAGTATAAGAAGGAAGACAGTTTCATTTTTGTTATGTTGCATCTGAGACTACCATTTAACACCTTGATAGAGATGTCAAGCAGGCAGCCAGAGATGTGAGACTTGAAATACTTGAATAAAGAGAAACATTACTAATCAGGCAGATTTGAGGGATACAGCTGGGATCACCAAGGGGGAGAGTCTTTAGAAGAGTATGACCCACAGTGAAGTCCGATATTTTTACTATTAAATGACTAACATCTGGACACTAGCTTAACTTTATTTTGGGGGAGGGGAGGGGGGTGAAAGAGGAATATCCTAGGAAACTGAATCTCTGATATTTACTAGGTTGCTGGAAAATAACATTAATGATGCTTTTTTTTAAATGTTTGCTCTCAAACAACAGATGATGATTCACAGATCTATTTCCAGCCTGTGTCTTCCCTGAGCTCCAGGCACATCACCAATTGCCATAGTAGGCATTTCAAACTAGATGTCCTGGAGATACCTCAAACTCAACATTTTCCAAACTGGCTGAAACAGAGTTGATTATCTTGCCCTCACCAAACTCCTTCTCCTCAGCTTCTGAAATACTGTCAAGAGCACTATTATTCTACCATCCCTCTCAGGCTCTCCAAGTCAATGTCATCCTTGACTCACTTGCACTCAATCCACATACCTAATCTTTTGTCATTTCTAGTTTCTACCGTAATAATATCTCTCCTATATACTGCTTTCCCTCCATTCAAATTGCAACCAACATGATGCAGGACCTCATCACTCCCACTCCTGCCTGGACTACGCAACAGCTTTCTGACTTGTTTCTGTACTTATCTCTCCCTTCTCAACTCCCATCCTTAACTTGACTACCAAAGTGATCTTTCTATACATAAAGTGTATTATCTGACCACAACATCTACTTATTCAATAAATTCCAGTTGTTTCCTATTATAAACAGGATCAAATATAAAATTCTTCTCTTTGATTTTTAAAGCCTTTCAATATAACCAGACCCCTTCCTACCTTTCTAGTCTTCTTATACTTAATTTTCTTCCACATAACTATAATCCAGTGAGACTGGCCTTCGTGCTGTTTCTTATGTAAGACATTCCATCTTCTGATTGCTTTTCACTGATTGTCTTCTATTCCTGGGATACTCTCCTTCCCCATTTCTGCCTCCTGGCTTCCCTCAAGATTCAACTCAAATTCCACCTTCCACAAAAGGCTTGTAGTGATCTCCCTTTTGCCCTGTCACTACTCTCTTATTGCTAGTGGCTTCCCTCTGAGGCTGCCTCCTATTTATCCTGTATATTTTGTATGCATATAATTGTTTGCATGTTTCCCCCAGTAGAGTGTGAGTTCCTCGAGGGCAAGGACAGCATTTTGTCTTGTTGTTAAACTCTAGTGCTTAGCATACTACCTGGCACATAGTAAGTGGTTAATAAATAAATGTTTACTGTCCTATCATTCTTTCAATCTCCCAGATTCATAACCTGTATGTCACCCTTGATTCTTCAATCCCTTGCACCACACATATTCAATCAGTTATCAACTCTCGCTCTGCCTCCACAATCCCCTTCCTCCCATGGCATGTATCCCTTTTGTCTGCACACACAGCTACCATCTTTTCACTCTCTTTGCAACAGCTTCCTAATAGATTCGTCTCCCTCCTAAGCTTCATCACTCCATTCTGCATTATACACTGCTGCCAAAATGATTTTCCTTAAACATAGATCTGACTGTGTCATTCCCTGACTCAATCAATTCCAGGGTTCCCTACTGCCTTGAGGATAAAATATAAACTCATCTTTCTAGCTTTTAAGGACCTTTAACACTGTCTCTACAATCTTCCAACCTTGCTGAACTTTTGCTATTCCCCAGAAGTTGGGTTATAGAAAGGAATAAAAATATTTTACAATTTGTAGTAGGTTTTAAGAACAATTTTTTAAATATTCATAATGCAAGTGGATTGACATTTAAATCTGATATGTGAAATGCTTTACTTCTCTGTCAATTTCCTACATTCATTAAACAGAACACATTCATAGCCTAAAGATAAAAAACTCACTTTGATATCCAACTGTTACTCAGATTGACATGGGTGTCACTTCAGTCTTAAATATCCAAAGATGTTTTTTTAATTTAGCTTACAATCTTACTAATGATTTTAATAATGTACAATAGCCCGAGGTCAAAGGTGGTTATTGGGAAAATATAGCTACCCTTCCTTACCTGTAGTTATGTGTAATGTGATTTAGTCTCAACTTTTAGGTTAAACACACTTCCTGAAAAAAATAATTTTATACTAAAAGTTCTCCAGTTTACATGTACACAACAGTTATTAAAGTAGTATTAGATGAAATGTTTCCAACAGTATACATGTACAAACTTTTTTATATACATTTTGTGATAAAACATAACTGATAATCAAGATTTTAAACTCTTATGGGAAACTTTTAATTATTTGGGAATCAGAATGTTGGTTTAGGCTGCTTTTCTTAATGTTTATTTTACCACGTTTTGTCATGCTGCAGGTGAGAAATGTTCATGATTTGTTTCTCTCCAAAATATAAGTGGACAGTGTTGTACAGTTATCGGTTTTACCTTGGCTCAGCAGTTTTATTTGCTGTTTTATCTTTTTCCCCTCTTAAATGTGCAGTTGATCTTCCGTCAAAGATAGGTGTTCAAGTTTATAATTACAGAGTCGTCAAGAGGAGAAAATCCCTACTCTTTTCACAACCAGACAAGTCTTCTGCCTCCCACATACCCTACATTTCCCCTTTCCTTTCCAATATTGTGCCTGGAATGTGCTGCTCCCTCTCACTGCCCCTTACAGAATCCCTCTTTCTTCAAGAAACTGCTCCAGCACCACCTGTATAGGGCAGGACAGCTGCTGATCTGTATTTGTGGAAGAGGTAAGTTTCCTCATCAGAATTTGCTCCTACAATGAAATCACAGATCCAGGCTACAAAGAAAAATATTTTGTCAGCAGGCATTCAGTGAGGGGAAGGGTATAAAAGGAAATGATTGCAGTATAAAAACAAGATTAACAAAATGTTTATTTCTAAGACTATATTATACTCCATTTGGAATTATGGTAAGAAGATAATTAAAGTGTATCAATGGTATGAATCCTTTTGATTCTGGGACCTCACAGCTAGACATATACGTATATTCCCCTAATGACATCAAAGGCAGAAAAAAAAAGGTTTCATGTAAACCAAAATACTGATAGTAGCACTTTCTGTAACAGCAAAAAGTTGAGAACAAAAGAGATTTTCACCAACTAGGAAATGGCTAAATAAATTGTAGCACATGAATGGAACAAAGCATGATTGTGCTATGAAAAATGGTGAATACAAAGAATTCAGAAGCTTGAGAAGAATTATATAAACTGATACAGACCAAGATAATAATATAAATGATGACAATATAAACAGAATGCATTAAAAAAAAAACAAACCTGATCATTACGTAATTATAATGAACAAATCTGTCCCTCCCCAAAATACAGGTCAGAAAACACCTTTCTCCAAACTTTCCAGAGGTGGGAGACTATGATTTTGGAAGATCATACATACTGTCAAACTCAGCTGATATGCTTTTAGCTTTGCCTTACTGCTTTTTTGCCCCTAACTTGTTTTTTTTCCACCCAGATATGGTTCTCTGCAAAGAAGGGGGAATATATTTGGAAATTAAGGTTATAAAAACTGTTAATGAATTGTAAAAGTACATAAAGATAACTGAACTCTAAAGATTATGCCACAGCCTTTAGTACAATTAATATGCAAGTTTGCTTGTTATCTTGAAGAGGGGAAAGGGGAGGAAGAAAAATTTGGAACTCAATTTCATAAAAGTGAATGTTGAAAACTACCTTTACAAGTAACTGAAAAAATAAAATATTATTAAGTGGAAAAAATAAGTAACTATGTAAGAAAAAATCTCTCTACTATGGACACTGATCAGTGAAGACTTCATTTCTTAAAGTTTGTGTGAGAAAAGGCATTTTCAGTCAAACTAAACTGTGGAATAAAGCACAATTAGGAAAGTTTAGTTTAAAATATTTGTTAAATATACCAATTTATGTCCTCCCCCCTCAAAAGTGATCTGTATTGCTTGATGGCACTTTAATATATATACATCTTCCTGTCTAATAGTGAATTAAAATTTTGAAAGTATGTTCATTTTGTTCACTACCAATATTTTATTCATTGGTATATTGTCATCACAACTGGTTTTAAGAATTGTTCCTGACCTGTTTTACTATTAGACACCAGTGTGAAGGAAAACTAAATGGATACATACAATATACTCAATGCTTATCACATGACATTTCTACAGTGCTTCTAACGTTCAACTATTCAAGTTAGCCAATGGAGAGAATCATTCAGGCATTACTATTCCCCTATAACCCAATTCAGACAGGGCCTATCAACAGGGATTCACTGAAGCAAACTGATTGGTACTTCCCCAATAAGGAGAATGGTGGCAAAAAATAGGTGTCAAAAAAACCATCATCTGAAAAGACCAACTAAGAATGTGACCATGGATTTTCAGAGAACAGTGTGATTAAGTGGACCCATGTTTGAATTCTGTTTTTATTACCTGGGTGATCTTGAGCAAGTCACCTAACTTCTTGGGACTTCCATTTCCTCATTTGTAAAATGAGGTAACCTCTCTTTCAGTTCTAAATCAATGATCCAAAGACCTGGTAAAGTGGCTCTGTCAGATATCACTGGCCAATGTGACACTTGGCTTTGCATTCCCACTGATCCAAAGCTGACTATATCTACTATCCAGAACAGTAATCAGGAATTTATCAGCAGAGGACTGTCCAAGAAAGATACCAACATCTCAGATGCCAGAATATCCACCTACATTCTTTATGTGTGATATCCTTCAGCTCTACTGTAGCCTACCTTATAGATAATATACCTGTTTTATTGTAGTCCATATTAGTTGTACTAATAGTTTCACCATATCATAAGCAATTTATTCTTACTCTAGCCGTATCCAGACTGACTGTAGAAAAATATATTAAAAATAAATGAATGAAAAAACATTTGTTGAGTGCTTACTATATACAAAAGCATGATGCAAAGAGTTAAGGATACAAACAGAAAAGGCAAGACAAGTGCTACTCTCAAAGATCTCATGTTCTAATGAATTGGAGTAGAAATAAGAAGACATGAGTTCAAATACCATTCACTACCTGTGTGGATACGGATAAATCATTCCATCTCTGGAGGCCTCAGTCTCCTTTTCTGTGAAATGAAAAGGTTGGACAAGGGGGCCTCTAAAGCTCCTAGGTCTAAAGACTAAGATTTTCCCTAAAACCACTAGAATCCATCAGTCAAGAATGTATTAAGTGCTTACTGCATGCCAGGTTCTGGAGAAAGAAAGCCAAGATCATGATATTTGCTTTCAAGGAGCTCATGGTTTTAACTGGGGAGACAATGCACAAACAACAATGTAAGGTAGGAATGTCTTGGATACTATATAACTAGAAGTTATACTCTCTACTGCAAGATTTTTTTTTAATCTCAAAGACCTTCAATCATTACTATCTTTGGGCTTTTAGAAACCCTTTGAATACACATGTCTTGTTTCTGGGTTATACTTCCAAACACCAATAAAAGTCCATCTACAAGGTCATTCCAATATAAGTAGGCTTATATTTGAATAAAGTATAAATCTCAGTATCAATTTTCTTAAGATAACCTGAGGTTTGTTTATCCACAAGTTGTCCAAACATTGCCAACCTTATAAAATTCTTATTTATGCTACCATCCCATCATCCATGTTTTTCCTTACTCTTTCATGCTTCTCCCCTCTTCTTTGATTCATTATGCTTCTCTTCCTCTATGTTCCTGTCCCCCCAACCCACACTTTTCTTCCTTCTTGTTTTGCTCCACATTTTCCCCATGTCTTTGAAAGCCTCTAGAAAGCAGGAATTTTATAAAGGATGCAGACATGAAAGATTCAGAATATAACCATTAAGGTGCCTCCTCTATTTTTTAAGCATTCCAAAGTTTTTTCTATTAGAAACCTAAAGACTCATCCTGAAGAACCCATTTTGCATTTTGGTTCCTATCTTAGTATGGTATTTCAAAAGCTCTTTATCGAAACAACCTTATCCAAAGCAATAAGGTTACAGATTCTTCACTGTTCTTACTTTTATGTTGACTTTCGCTCTAGCATCAACTGGTCAGTAAAAAGTCTGCAAATATAGATCAAATGTTTCCCATATGGTAAAAGTAATCTCTCAAAATGTAACTTAAAAAAGATTACACAGCATTTAATGCAACTATGTTATGGACAGAGCTTTTTAAATGATATAAGACTAAAAATACACAGAAAACACATTAGTGACCAAAAAACTGTCGTTTGCATGGTACAGAGGGATACCTACTTAAGTAAGAGTTGCAATCAATCACTTTTAATGGTTCATATTAACTATGATAAAGAAGCTGAATCTAGCCTATTACCAAATACAGTCTTGCTTGCTGAATCTTTATTTGCCTTCCTTTAAAAAAAAAAGTCTTGAGAGAAAAGAACCTCGTTAAATCCTTAGCTCAATTTAAAAAAAAAAAAGTACCTCTAAGGATGCTATGTGGGGAACAAAAAGCTACGGTACCTGCACTAATCCATTTGTTTGACACATTATTGCAGGATACAAGGCACTTTTGTTTTTGGACTTCTTATTCACATTCCTGCTACACAGTAATAGCCAACACTTATCTCCAAGGATTTTTTTTGCAGTTCTCTTACTGTCTACCACTCTAGTGGCCAGCAAGAATTCAAGAGGAAGCACGGAGCAAGACACTAGACTTCCTCCAGGAAGTCAGGAAGACCTAGGTTCAAATTCTACTCCTAACTTCTGTGATTCTCTGCAATTCTCTTAAACTTCCTAGGGCCTTAGTTTCTTCATCCATAAAATAAAGGGACTGAACTCAATAGCCTTGTAAGATATCTTCCCACTCTAAATTTATAACCCTAAGATGGGATTAAAAGAGAGCTCTGTGGCCATCTACACCAATCTGTACATTAAAAAGAAATACAAGGGGCGGAGTCAAGATGGCGGAGTAGAAAGACTCACATATGCTAGCTCCGAACCCACAGCCCATGGATTTAATGTAAGAAGAGCTCCCCACACGTTCTGGATCACTGCAGGGTGTGCAGAAACACAGTGGAAGAGATTTCCATTCCAGAGAGCCCTGGAGAGCAGTCCCCAGGGATCCGTCGCGCCCCGGAAAGCGGAGCCCACCCCTGCCCTGGCCGGGCGGCCCCAGAAAAGCAGATCCGAGCAGGCTTCAGGGACGGAACCTCCGGTGGCCGGGAAGGTCCCTCAGCCCACAGGCCAGTGAGAGACACGTCTGGGCTGGCCGAGAGGGGAGCGGGGTGTCTCCGTGGCTCGGGCCCCCTCGGGAGGAAGGAGCGGAGGCAGGGCGGCGACCCGGGACTCCCCCGAGCAGGCAGGATCTTTATTACTGAAAGTCTCTGCATAAACCACCTGAAGGAGCTGAGCCTGGGACACGGCCCTGCCCCACCCGCTCCATTACTGAAGGTCTATGCATAAAGCCCCTGAGGGAACTGAGCCTGGGAGGCAGCCCTGCCCCCAACCCAGCACCAGAACTAAAGCTCACATTGAATAGCAGCCGTGCCTGCCGCGGAAAGCCCATTTGAATCTCAGACCCCAAGCACTAGCTGGGCAGATCTAGGCAGGGGTGGACAGGAATCTCAGAAGTCAAGTAACTGGCTGGGAAAATGCCCAGAAAAGGGAAGAAAAATAAGACTATAGAGAGCTTCTTTGAGCAGGTGCAAATGTTCCCGCCTTTCGGTTCTGATGACGAGGAAATATTCTTGCCATCCTGGAAAGACGTGGAGGGCGGGGCCTCTGTATCCCAGACATTCCAGTGGGATGTCCGGGGGCTCAGGCCTTGGAAGAGCTCAAAAAGGATTTTGAAAAGCAAGTTAGACAGGTGGAGGAAAAACTGGGAAGAGAAAGGAGAGAGATGCAAGAAAAGTATGAAAAACGGGTCAATACCTTGGTAAAGGAGACCCAAAAAAATGCTTAAGAAAATAACACCTTGAAAAATAGGCTCACTCAATTGGCAAAAGAGGTTCAAAAAGTCAATGAGGAGAAGAATGCTTTCAAAAGCAGAATTAGCCAAATGGAAAAAGAGGTTCAAAAGCTCACTGAATTTAATAGTTCTCTCAAAATTAGAATGGAACAGATGGAGGCTAATGACTTTATGAGAAACCAAGAAATCACCAAACAAAACCAAAAGAATGACAAAATGGAAGAGAATGTGAAATATCTCATTGGAAAAACAACTGACCTGGAAAATAGATCCAGGAGAGACAATTTAAAAATTATGGGAATACCTGAAAGTCATGATCAAAAAAAGAGCCTAGACATCATCTTCCATGAAATTATTGAGGAAAACTGCCCTGACATTCTAGAACCAGAGGGCAAAATAAGTATTGAAAGAATCCATCGATCACCACCTGAAAGAGATCCAAAAAGAGAAACTCCTAGGAACATTGTGGCCAAATTCCAGAACTCCCAGGTCAAGGAGAAAATCTTGCAAGCAGCTAGAAAGAAACAATTCCAGTATTGTGGAAATACCATCAGGATAACTCAAGATCTATCAGCTTCTACACTAAGGGACTGAAGGACGTGGAATATGATATTCCAGAAGTCAAAGGAACTAGGACTCAAACCAAGAATCACCTACCCAGCAAAACTGAGTATGATACTTCAGGGGAAAATATGGTCTTTCAATGAAACAGAGGACTTTCAAGCATTCTTGATGAAAAGACCAGAGCTGAAAAGAAAATTTGACTTTCAAATACAAGAATGAGAAGAAGCATGAAAAAGTAAACAGCAAAGAGAAGTCATAAGGGACTTACCAGAAATGAACTGTTTACATTCCTACATGGAAAGACAATATTTGTAACTCTTAAAACTTTTCAGTATCTGGGTAGTTGGTGGGACCACACACACACATGTACACGCATGCACGCACACACACCTACACACATGCACACACATACAGAGACAGAGAGCACAGAGTGAATTGAATAGGATGGGACCATATCTTAAAAGAAATTAAGGTAAATGGTGAGAGAGAAAGGTAGGGGGAGGAAAGAGGGTGAAATGGAATGGGGTAAATTAGATGTCATTTAAGAGGCAAGCAGGAGACATTTTAGTGGAGGGAAAAAGAGGAGAGCTGAGAAAAAAAAACAAGAAGTTTACCCTCATCACATGTGACTAAAGGAAGGAATAAAATGCACACTCATTTTGGTATGAAAACCTATCACACAATACAGGAAAGTGGGGGAGAAGGAGATAAGCAAGGGGGGGGATGATGGAAGGGAGGGCAATGGGAGGAGGGGAGCAATTTGAAGTCAACACTCAGGGAGGGACAGGATCAAAAGACAGAATAGAAACAATGGGGGGCAGGATAGGATGGAGGGTAATTCAGTTAGTCTTACACAACACGACTATTATGGAAGTCATTTGCAAAACTACCCAGATAGGGCCTCTATTGAATTGCCTGCCTTCCCAAAGAGAATGGGTGGGGAGGGAGGGATGGGGAGAATTTGGAACTCAAGTTTTAGGAACAACTGTTTAGTACTGTTGTTGCTACTAGGAAATAAGACATACAGTTAATGAGGAATAGAAAGTCGTCTGGCCCTACAGGACAAAAGAGAAGATGGGGACAAGAGAAAGGAGGGATGACAGAAGAGAGGGCACATTGGAGATAGGGAAAATTAGATTGCTTGGTGTATTGGGGTGGGGGTAGGGGAGAAAAGGGGAGAAAATTTGGAACCCAAAATTTTGTGAAAATGAATGTAAAAAGTTAAATAAATAAAAAAAAGAAAGAAAGAAATACAACATACCCAGCTTTTGCTTAAAGAATTGCAAGTAGACCAACATGTGTGCGTATGCACGCACGCGCACGCACACGCACACGCACACACACACACACACTCTCATGGCCGAGTCATTATCTACTAGGGTTCCCCTTCCCTCCACTGTTAAGCTACTTCTTTCACTAAAAGACAAAATGTTCTGAAGACTTAACTGGGTCAACGGACAAAGGCTCAAGCCACTTACTGTTTATAGGTCTCAGGTAGTCCCAAGCCAGGTTACTGGGGTTTTGTGATTCCTTAAGGTCATAAAAATACCCCATGTGGAGTAAAGGGAGCTTCACATCTGACAGATATTCTTTTCAATGTGGATATGAACTTGCCTGAATTGCATGTAAGTCCACCAAGTAATTTATCCTTTTTATGTTATGGCTACTTAAACCTCCTTTTGTTTACAGTTCAATGACCTACAAATGTCTCATTTTGTTCTAATGTTGACTCTAAACTACCAGGTATCAGCCTGAGTAAGCCCAAGCTACAATATTTCCTTATTGCCCAAGGTATCCAATTCCACTTTGGGATGAGCTCTAATGTTAGGAAGTCTTTCTTGGTATCTAGCTAAAATTAATTTCTTTGCAACATCCATCCATTGGTCCTATTTCTGCTCCCTAAGAAAAAACAGACATCTAAGACTTTTTCTCCCCCATGATGGTTTCTCAAGTACTGAAAACACCTACTATGCCCCTCCAGAATCTTTTTTAATCCAGACCAAATAACTGTAGTTTTTTCAAATAACCCTCAAATGGTCTGTTGATAACATTCTTCCTCTTTCTGGATGCCCTCCTCTAGAACTGACATCTAAAACATGGAAAACAATTCTTACAATATGACCTAACTTACCATCTTTTTATTCCAGAAACCTAAACCTCACAGTCAGGTATCACATAACCTTTTCTGGCTGCCATATAACAACTGTTGACTCATGTTAAGTTTGTAG
Source organism: Bettongia penicillata ogilbyi (assembly GCA_023548195.1). Taxonomy (NCBI): domain Eukaryota; kingdom Metazoa; phylum Chordata; class Mammalia; order Diprotodontia; family Potoroidae; genus Bettongia; species Bettongia penicillata. The sequence goes on from JAJHZJ010000658.1 coordinate 64,208, forward strand.
TCTACTAAAATCCCAAGATCTTTTACAAGCTGCTGCTTAACCATGCTTCTCCCACCTTGTATTTATAAAGTCAATCTCTTGAATTCAAGCATCTTAACAATTATCACTCTTAAATTTTAAATTATTAGATTCAAGTAGATCCAGGTCATTAAGTGGCAGAGCCATAATTCAAACCCATATTCTGTCTGAGTCCTCATCCAGTGCTTTCTACTATGTTATTCTTGTTCTAACATCAACCTTCATTTTCTAAATGCTCTCTCCTTGCCATGAATTTTACAATACTTTTACCTCCAGAACCTAGGAAAGTCTATTACACAGAATAAACCCCTAAAAACATTTTAATTATAAAATAATCATTTAATAACAAAGAGCTATTCCTGGCAGACTTAAATTAGGCTCTAATTCACAACCTTATAAGATTTCATTAATAGTACTCTACTTATCTATACTAACAGACCCTAATATGCACCTCTCTCCATCATGCCTCCTTTCCCCAAGAAACTCATCACTGTAAAAAATCTCATTATCCTCTAAGATTGAATCTGCCTGGGTACTCACATCATATCTGTACCTTCTGCTTCTGTAACTGGACCCTCTGACTAGAGGGCAGGGCTAAAGGTTCTAGGACCTCCATTTAAAGAAAAGGTTCAGTACAGCCTTTTCCCCATTCCCCAACAGCTATGCTGCTTTTGTACTTCTTTGGACCTCTCCTTCACGTACTGAGTATCCTGCTCCCTCCCCACCTTCTGCATCCTTTTCTGTGTTGTTTCCTCCCAATACAATGTAAGTTATGTGAGGGAAGGGATTGTCTTTGCCTGGCATAGAATGGTTGCTATCCTTCATTCTCAAAGTGGACCAAAATGACATCACTGGTAGAGTCAAGTTTCAATGTGTCTCACGGTGGCTGATCAGACCAACAAGAGCTTTGAATGCTCTACCACAGCTTGGACACAAACAGTCCATATGAACATGTAGGGTGGGGATGTGTCTAAGTTTGTGCATCTCACATTTCATTTGAGCTACTTCAATTCTGCTTTGCTCGTATAGCACAGCACCTTCCCTGATGAGGGCATGCTATGTCGGGGGTGAGGGGGTCCTGTGCCAGTGTCTACCATGTCATGCAATCAATTCCAAAGTTTTTAAGTGAGACCTTGAGAGAGTGCTTATATCACTTTTTCTGACCACCATGTGAACATTTTAACCTGTGCAAATGCTCCATAAAATAGTCTTTTAGGTAGGTATACACATTTGGCATTCAAACAACATGGCAAGCCCATTGGAGATGAGCTGTCTACAGCAAAGTTTAAATGCTTGACAACTTTAGTTCCAAGAAAGGCCCTCAGTGTCTGGTGTTTTATCCTGCCAGGTGATCTTCAGAATCTTCCTAAGACAATTCAAATGGAAGCAATTCAGTTTCCTGGCATTTCGTTAGTATACTGTCCAGGTTTCACAGACATACAATGAGGTTAGCACAATGGCTTTGTAGACCTTCAGTTTGGTAGTCAGTCTAACACCTCCTTCTCTCCCACACTTTCCTTCAGAGCCTCCCAAACACTGAGCAAGCTTTGGCAATGGGTACAATGTGTACATCTTTATCAATGTGTACATCCCTAGAAAGTAAACTGCCAAGGTAAGCAAACTTATCTACAGCATTCAAAACTTCTCCATTTGCTAGATGATGGTTTCATGCATGGACTGTGTAGGGCTGGAGGACAGGACACTTGTAGTTTTCTTGATGTTAACCGTTAGGTCAAAATTTACATAATCAGCAGAAAATCAATCCATACTTTGTTGCATCTTAGCTTCAGAGGCTGCACTGAGTGCACAATTGCCTGCAAAACTACTCTCCCCTGTGGCTCCAAGAAGCTATAGCATCCTCAACCTCTTCACTTCCCCTGACCTAGTCCTACACCCCACTTCAGCTACACTTATCCTGCCAGTATCTTGATCACACTTGATCTTGCTATCACCTACAAACAGACAATCTCCATGTTCAAAAATTCTAAAATTCCCTTATCTGATAATCTATTAGCTTTCTAACTTCCTCTCTTCCTTCTCTTACCAAAAACCCTGCCCTTCATTTACACCATGACTTTGAAATCTGAAAACCCCCTCAGTTCTGTACCAGGCTTCAACCCTGCACTAACTATTGTCTTCTCTTTTCTCCTCCCTGACTCTTTTAAATCAGTTCAACTCTACACTGTTCTCCTCTCCAGTCCTTTCCCTCCTTACCATTATTTTGATTGCACCCTGTCAAGAGTCAGTAGTCAATTACTCTCACCCTCTCCTTCACTCCTACACAGGTGCTGCTGAACAAAGTTGGAGAAAACCACACAATCATTTTGATTAGGTCCCTACAAACTTATGATTAAAATGATTTTGCTAAAGCCCAGGTGCTGACATCATACACACACCCCAATCCATTCAATAAACTCCAGTGACTCTCTATTACCTCCAGAAACAAATACAAAATCTTCTGTTTGCACTCAAAAACCCTTCATAAATTAACCCACTCCTACCTTTCCAGCCCTCTTTCTTACATCTCACTCTCGGACACATATTCTTCAATCCAGTGACACTGGCCTCCAAGATAAACAAGATACTCCATCTCTTGGCTCCAGGCATTTTACTTGGTTGTCCTCCACACCTGAAATGCTCTCCCTCACCTCCAACTACTGCATTCTCCAGCCTCCTTTAAGTTCCAATAATTTCCCATCTTCTACAGGAAGCCTTCTCCAACCCCTCTTAATTTCAGTACCTCAGCTTTTTTACTTATTTCCTTCAGTTCATGTATATATTTGTTTGCTGACTCCTCCATTAAATAGGAAGAACCTTGAGGGTAAGGAGTGTCTTTTGCCTTTCTGTATCCCAAACATTTGGCACAGAGCTAGTTACTACTGACTGGAGGAAGGAAAGTAGAGGATGAGGTCCTTTTTGGAATCAGTAGGAAAAATATATCTGAAAGCTAAACCGACTGAGGTAGTAACAAATGAATTTTCAGATACCACTTAGTTCAGAGGAGCTCTAGGAAAAACTTAACTGCCTCCTGAAAACTTGCTTCTCTGTAGTCAAGAAAGACTAACAGCTTGGTGATAGCTTTCATACAAAATACTTTATAAAGGCACTATGATACCTCTCTGACAATTCTACCTGGTTTTTGATTTGAAATTCAGATTCTATTCTATTCTGAATTTTAAAAGCTCTCTTTCTAAGAATCTTTTAAAAAAAAAAATTCTCTCCATTTCTGTGCATAGCACCATCATTTCCAAGGCTCCTCAGTCAAGACCCTGGTGTTACTTTTTTAGCTCCTCATTTTTTCACCTTTCATGAAACATCCATTAGCAAGTCCAATTGATTTTGGAGGCATTGTATTAGATCAGGGCTGGGGAACCTGGGGCATCGAGGGCACACGTGACCCTCTAGGTCCTTGGATGCAGCCTTATGACTAAGTCCAAGTTTTACAGAACAAATCCTTTTATTAAGGGGATTTGTTTTATGAAGGTTAGATTTAGTCAAAGGGTCACACCTGATGACCTATAGTGCCACATGTGGCGTCAGGGCCAGAGGGAATACAAAAAAAAAAAAATTTTAATGATAGCTCCCGACCTTGAGAAGCTTGCATTCTACTGACTGGAAAACAACACAGAGTTTACTACAATATAATGTAAGGAACAAACAAAAATATGTCAAATAGGTAAAAGAAAATTAAAGGAGAACACTATTGAGAAAGCTGAAAGAGGAAGTAGGAATGCTTAAACTGAAGAAAACTTAGGGATACATGACAATTTTTTAAGAATAAAGCTTGTTTTACATGCATTTACTATCTGTACCTCCCTGTGTCCCTAAGAAAATACTAAAAATGGGAAGAGGAGAAATAGATGGAACAGCAAAGGGAGAAATGAGTTGCCTGGGATTAGTGACCTAACTACCATAAGTGACCACCATAATAATCATAGATGAGAAGACCCTCATAGTCACACTTCCTCTCTATTTCCATTTCTACCACCAAAGTACACATCATTTGTGTACTTAACGGCTTAGATCAATAGAAAAGCAGAATTACAACTAGACCTCTTTGTACCTGGAGTAAGAGGCAAAAAGTCACGCTCATTTTGAAGGAGAAAATATCTGAAAATATTATAAAAGAATACTATGAAGTGATATGGACTCTAAAACTCTTTCTAAACTGTTTCCCTTGGGAAAATGCATAAAACAAAAGGTGAGGCCTTTTTGAAGGGAGATGTTGCTTAAGGGTGATGACTACACTAAACTCTGATCTAGTTAAGATCAGACTGGCCAAAGGACTCCACTTAAGGGAGGTGGCCCTTTATTCCACAGACAAAAAGGCTGTCTCACCTCTTATTCAGAAAAGATTCTCAATTTCTGGAGGGGGAAAAAAAATCAATCTTTGTAAAGATTCCTCCAGAGGAGGAATAATGAAGGAATAGTGGCTGTCTAACTATTTTGGAATGTTAAAACCCAAACGACATTGAACATAGCTTACTGAAAATTGCTATAAAGAAAATCATCTTAATGCTTTGTAGTTAAGTCAGTGGACATAGGCCAACTACAGTATTTTGGACATCACTTTAAGTCCAAAACAGCTTGGAAATTAACATTTAATAAAACTATTTCTGAAAGATTTGTGCCTAAAATGCAGAGTACAGAATTTATATAGATATGGATAGATATTTTAACTGATAAGACATTTATAAATGTCAACTCAAACACTACCTCATCCATGAAGTATTGGCCTAACCCCCAGCCCAAACTATTAGGTTTTTTTTTTTCCAGTTGATAATCTCAGAAAAACCCTAAAATCTGGGGTTATCCATAGGGCAGGAAAGGCAAGTAATACATGTTGAACACATTACAACACATTTGGCAATAGCAGGATTTCCTTAGAAAGCTGTGAACAGAGAAGGTGTATGAGTTAACTAGTTAGGAAGAGCAAAGGATAACCAATGGATGGCCAATGGACTGCACTGATATTCATATAATCAGGGGCACTAGAAGCAAAATAATCAAGTCAGTCAAGCTAACAAGTATTTAAGTGCTTACTATTGCAAGGCACTGTGATAAGCACCCGAGATACAAAGAAAGGCAAAAGATAACTCCTCCTCTCGAGAAGCTCACAGTCTTATGAAAGAGACAACGCAAAAACTATGTACAAACAAGATACAGACAGGATAAATTGGAGATCATCATCAACAGAGGAAAGGCACTCTCATTAAAGAGGATCAGGAAAGGCTTCTGGTAGAAAGTTAGACTTCACATCTGGGACATGAAGAAAGCCCAGAAGGTCAGGAAAAAGGAGATAAGGAGGGAGAGCATTCCAGGCAGCAGGAACAGTTAGTGAATACTGAAAGAATCAGGAGACAATGTGTCTCCTGGGAGCAAAGGCAATGATGCTAGTGCCATTACATCACAGGGTATTTGGTGGGGAGGAAGGTAAAAGACTAGAAAGCAAAGGGCCATAGTTAAAGGATTTTCCATCTGATGTAGTTATTGGTAAGCAGTCACTGAAGCTGACAGAGAGAAGTGGGAGAAATAACATTGTCAGACCTGTGTGCTTTAGGAAGATGAATTTGGTAGCTTAATGAAGGATTTACTACAGGGAGAGGGGACTTGAATAGAGAACAATCAAAAGGCTATTGCAATAGAAAAGGCATGAAGGGAATGAACACTTCTATAGCACCTACTATGTGCCAGGCACTATGGTATACATTTGTTACAAATATCTCATTTGATCCACATAACAACACTGTGAGGTAGCTGCTACTACTATCCCTACTTTACAGTTGAAAAAACTGAAGCAAATAGAGGTTAAGGGATTTACTCAGGGTGGTGGCAGTGTCAGAGGAAAAATATAAAAGAGATGTTACTGAGATACAATAGGCATGACTTGGTAACTGTTCAGATACAGGGGATAGGGTAAGAGTAAGGACTCAAAGATGATACCTAGGTTTTAAGTCTAGGTAAGAAGAAGGATGGTGGTACCCTCCCTAGTAACAGGGAAGTTAAGAGGAGGAGAGTTCTGTTTTGGAGAATGATCATAATTGAATCCAAAGGAGGTGAGGAGATCACCAAGCAAGACGGTATAGAGGGAAGAGAAAAGATGGCCCAGGATAGTATCTTGGGGGACCATGCATGGTTAGGGGTAAAGCCCAGATAAAGATTCAGCAAAGAAAACTAAGACGGATACGGTTGACAGGTAGGAGAACCTAGAGCGGGTTGTATCACAAAAATCTAGAGAGTTTCTGGGAGAAAATGATTGAAAGTGTCAAAGGCAGCAAAGAGGTCAAAAGAATGAAGATTGAAAAAAGACTATTAGATTTGACAATTAAAAGGTTATTGGTATCTTTGGAGACATAGGTTTCAGTCAAATGATGAAATTGGAAGACAAACTGCAAAAAGTTAAAACTTTAAAGAGTGAAAGGAAACATGGAGATAATAGTGAGGATGAATGGATCAAGACAGAATTTTCTGAGAATGAAGGAGACATGGACCTGTAGCCAGGAAAGTAGCCAATAGAAAGGGGAGAGATGGAAGATTAGTAGAAGAGAAAGATTCGTGATAGAAGGGGGCACAAGTACAGAGAGGGGATAATTCTTAATGAGTTGAGTGGAGAGAATGTCTCAAGATACACTGTGAGATAAGGAGGGGAAAGAAAATTAATTTATTGCTCCCGAAAAGAAAAAGAGAAACCTTCCACATAGTATTTAGGTAAGCACCAGGGTAGCCCTCAGCTCATAATGCCATCCAAACTTGAAACTACATCAGGGAGCATAAAAATGAGGAAATATTACTCAAGCTAACAGTCAATGATTGTTAGAGAAAAATAGGTAGGGTAGAATTTATTCTTATATCAGTTTAGTGAGTGGAACTGAAACACAGTGTTTGTATACCCTGTCCTAAAAATTGTCAGAACTGAAAGAAAACCTTTTAACTGTACAAAATAAGTATTAAAATGTGTCCCAAGTAAATGATTCAGAGCCCAAAATACATGCAAGCACAAGTGACTCACTCTGTGATATCCTAAAATCTTTTAAGTCAGATGAAAGATAAAATGAAAAGCGATTTCACTTTATTTTTGATTGTTCATCATTATTTGTTGAACTCTTTAGATGTGCCCATATTAGATGTTAAGCCATTAACTTATAATAAACTTAGGTAAATAAAAATGGCACACAGAAAAAATTAGAGAACAAAATGAAAGAATAAATAAAATATGAATCAAATACAAACTCTTCTTATTTGCATTAAAAGCCTTCACAACTTGTATCCAACTAGCTTTCTAACCTTATTATACATTACACCCAAAATGTTATTATATGGTCCAGCGAGATCAGCTTTTTCTTAGTGTTCTTCACATGTGATCCTCATGTTCTATCCCCAGTTAGTCCTTCCTTTCGATGGCTGTCCCCTACCTATATCTGGGGTGCAGTTTTTCCACAACTCCACCTCTTAGAATCCGTACTTTTCTTCACAACACAACTTCATCAACTGCAATCTTCTATGTTGAAGCCTTTCCTGATCAACTCAGATGCTGGTATGAACAACTCTGAATGTATATGCTGTCTCCTCTGATAGAAAATAAGTTCTTCAACAATAAAGACTATTTCTTTTTTAATCTACTTATGCCAGCACCTAGTACATGGTATACACAGCCAGCGTATTGATCAATGAAACAGAGTAAGTTCAAGGACACTGTGGGAAAGAAAGTACTAGCAACTCATTCAAAAATTTTGATAGGAACAGTTGTACTCATTTGCCTTATAGATATGTACAAAAAATTAAAACAAGACTAAAACAATATTAGAAAGGCTTCTGACTTGAATTAATGAAAAACATATATTCCCAGGTAGCTGTATCCTACTACTTACTGGCTAACTTTTCTAGTCACAAATGCTTTTTTTCAGTTGAATTGGGAATAACTGCTGCCTTAAACAAGTCATGTTTTTGCAAAAGGTATTCTAAGGGAAAATCTCTAGTTTGGGGACTGAGGTCCCAAATGAGTTTACTGAATAAAGTTTTTCTATTCTTCCTCCTTGGGTTGATGATACTCTGAAACTTAAGTCAAACATATTTCAAGAAATGGTTGGAAGCTATTCTCTGAAACTGTAAAGTCAATCATAGGCAAAAATACCCCATGAATAACAGGTCAAGTTTGCCTGTAGAAGCTTCAACTTTATATGTCTACATCTTGTACATTTTCTTCCCCTCCAAGTTACTCCTCTTCCCTCTTCATTCTCCAGTCCATACAGTCTTTTCTTCTCCTCTCCCTCCCTGGACTCTAATTCTCCTACTCCTTTCCCTCTGTCTCAAGTGTTTACACACCACCAATGGTATCTGTATATTTAATATAGATCAAAGTTAAAAGCTAAAATCAAGAAGCTCTAGTGAAAATTTCAAGAATATGTGTATAGAAGGTTTTATTAACATTAAGAGGCTTTGGAAATTTTTCAACTGAGTCAAAGAATAAAACACCCTACAACATACAAATATGTCACATAGCTTCTCTGCACTTCATTTTTCCTCATTTGTAAAATGAAGGGGCTAGAGTCTACATGAGCTCTAAAGGCCTTGTCAGTTCAAAATCTCTGGTCCTATGACTTTAAAGAGAAAAGAACAATGTATTTGATAAAATAAAAAGACTTTGCACAGAAAAAAAGAAAGGATCTAAAAAAAACTAGGAAAAATCTTTACATCAAACACTCCCAATGAAACTGATATTCTAAATTTATGAGACTGATAAAAACTTACCAAAGTAAAATTCACTATTCAAACAAATTTTGTTAAAGACTATGAGCAGGCAATCCTCATGTGTAACCTTAAGTCAAACTCAGTTATCTGACACATCACATAAAATAATAATACCTCTTGTAGTACCTACTAATATCTGTAATACCATACTAACAATTGCTTTATGGTCTAAAGAAATACACACACACACACACACACGCAAAGCCCTATACAAAATAGGTTATTCAAACAACTTGCTAATAAAGACCATATGGCATTTTGCCCCCTTCTTTACCTGCAACTAAAGCTATGACTTTCTGTATTATTAAAACTATTAAGTCAATCTGTACTAAAAAACACTAATATCATTATAGAATTATATCAGCTATATTGTACATAAAACATGCTTCATGACTGGTCAGGAAACTTAGCCTTCCTTTAAAACGTTTATGTCCTGATGTAAAGAACATTCTGTGGTATACCAAGAGTTCCTCTTTTCTCCCACACCACAGCTGTTACAGTAGCAAACTACCAGGAGAGGAGATGAAGATGACTCCAGCTGAGCATCTTCTCCTTTTCAACCTACCACTGGTCACCTTGTACATGACATGAAGAAGACATAATGGACTGCTGAATACTGCTCATCCACCAACATTAACATTATATTAACAATAGCTTATATGCATAAGTTCATACTTTGAGATATATCTGTAGGTCATAAATATCCATGAACTTGAAACAGCTTGCTAGAATAATTTCATGAATATAAAAACAAAATATCTATATTACCTACCATTCAGTTTCCTTTTTTCTCAACTAGCTTTAAAAATTGATCCTAGCTCTGTGGATAGGGGTTAAAGTATGAATTGAAATGAGCATCATGTAAAAACAATAATAAGTCATGTTTAAAAAAGCATCAAAATCATTGCTTTAAGGTGCACATGTGTATATGTGTACATGTGTGTGTTACAATTACCAAAAAGAAATAAAACCTTGGAAATCTATGTAAGTAGTAAATTCAAGTTCAAACAAGGAACAAAAATGAATTCAAATAACCATTCCTTTAAAAAACAAAGCCTGGCAAACTGCCACAAATAAGCACTGTGTCTAAGAAAACCAGAGTTTCAGATTCAAAACAAAAGATTTTCAATATCTGATAGAACAGTGACAATTCAGTTATGAAAAACTGTATTATTAAATTTATTTTATACTCCAATTTTAGAAAAAACAGGCAATGCAAACTAAATAACCCAATATGAGTTTTTTTTTCAAGTTATATCTCTTATATCTGACAATTACACCTTTAGCACTGTACACAATCATAACTGATATTTAAAATGATAGCCTGGAAATCCTATAAAGTTTTTCATAATCATCAGAAAATCGTATTCAGTGCTTCCTAAATCAAGAAAACAATTTGTTTTAGAAAATATTAAGCCTCATTTCTAAAATATATAGAGAACTAGTCAAATTTACAAGAATACAAGTCATTCCCCAAATGATAAATATCCAACAAAAGATACATATGAACAGGCAGTTTTCAGAGGAAGAAATTAAAGCTATCTATAGTCATATGAAAAAATGCTCTAAATCACTACTGATGCAAATCAAAACAACTCTGAAGTTCCACATCACACCAATCAGACTGGCTAACATGACAAAAGAGGGAGATGATAAATGTTGGAGAAGATATGGAAGAGCTGGAACACTAATTCATTGTTGGTGGAGCTGTTAAGTTGATCCAATCATTCTGGGGAGCAATTTGGAGCTACGTGCAAAGGGCTACAAAAATGTGCATATCCTTTGACCCAGCAATATCACTTCCAGGACTATATCCCAAAGACATCATAAAAAATGGAAAAGGGTCTCAAATGTACAAAAATATTTATACCAGCTCTCTTTGTAGTGGCCAACAACTGGAAATCAAGGGGATGCCCATCAATTGGGGAATGGCTGAACAAGTTGTGGTATAAGAATGTAATAGAAAACTATTGTGCTATAAGAAATGATGAACAGGAAGACTTCAGAGAGGCCTGGAAGGACTTATATGAATTGATGCTGAGTGAAAGGAGCAGAACCAGGAGATTATTGTACACAGTGACAACCACAGTGTTTGAGGAATTTTTCTGGTAGACTTAACCCTTCACAGCAATGCAAGGATTTAAAACATTCCCAAAGGATTTTTGAGGCAAAATGCCATCCACATCCAGAGAAAGAACTATGGAGTTGGAATGCAGAATGTAGCAGAACATTTTCTCTTGTGTTAGGTTTTTTTTTTTTGTTTGGGTTTTTCTCATGGTTTCTCCCATTTGTTTTAATTCTTCTGTGCAACATGACTAATGTTAAAATGTGATTAATAAGAATGTATGTCTAGAACCCATATAAGATTGTATGCCATCAAGGGGAGGAAGAGACAAGGGACGAGTGACAGGGGTGGGGGAGGGAAAGGAACCAAAAGGGAGGGGGAGAAAACCTAAGACTTATGGAAGTGATTGTAGAAAACTGAAAAGAAATAAATTTTTTTTTAAAAAAATAAAGAACTAGACTAAAATTCAAAGGTTTTTCTGCTTAATTCACTTCGTAAATCAAAAGACCCCACTGTCAAACTACTTAATCCCTAAGGTTTTTACTCCAGTGAAAACTATTTATTTGTATTTATTAGGTATTATTCTACAAGTCTTTAGTTCAATGTGAACTAGACAGTTTAACTGAAATATCTAGCTAATGAATACATACCTAAATTACCTAAATCTTTAGTAACACATATTCTTTCATTTTTTTTATCTAGATGAAATTAATCTCCTTTGAACAAGTTCTATTTGAACAACCTAGTTTCATTTGGTATACACATTTCACAGGTAACTCACTTTAAACTTTTTCTTTCTAAATGTGATCTTTCGGAAATTACAAGATCAGGTGTCAGAATCCAAGTTGGGGTGCTGAGAGTAATGCCTTCAAAATTCCACCTGGACAAAAATGGTACCAAGGTAGTGACATTAAGAATAGAACAGGTTTAAAATGAAAAAATAAAATAAAACAAAAATAAAGTGCATGGGAGAACATGAAATTATAAATAAAAAGATTGGCTGGAGAGTAATTGGAAGTAATTACATGGCATGCTTAAAGTGGGGTGGCACAATAGCTGACCTACCAAACTGGACAACTGGAAACATGAGAGGTCACAGAAGAACTAAGAACGTCTTCTGTCCAAAGCCCATGAAATAAAATGGCTGAGCTAAAATACTTAGAAACAAGTGGGAACTTTGATATAATTGAGATCTGAGAGAATTAGCGGATAAGCAACATGATTTAACAGTGCATACAGATATGGAAGCTTTAGATATCCTATTAAGAAAAGGTTAAAAATTTTATAGACAAATTAGATATCATATGGAGCTTCTGTGAACATTATCAGCTAAAGAAATGAACATGTGGTTACAAGGGGATATACTTTAAACTGTCTCACAAGCAAGAAAAATTCAGCCTAAGAGATCATGAAAATGAATTCTAGAAACAAAGCACAGAATTCTTAGAAGTAGAAAGGATTTTAGGTCATCTAGTACAAACCTATTACTTTATGGAGAAAACTGGGCTCTACTAGTAATCTGCCCAAAGATACATAAAGAACAGACCCAGAAAATAAGATAGGTCTCCAGTGTTCTTTTCATTGTATACTATGCCATTGGCAGACTACAACTCAGGAAAATGAAGTGACTTAACTGACTTAACTGACAAGAGCCACATATCTAGAAAGCGCTAAAGGGGGAAATAGAAACTATTGTTGAATTGTCTTTCAGTGGTTTCTAACTCTTTATGATCCCATTTGGGGTTTTCTTGGCAGAGATACTAGAGTGGTTTGTCATATCCTTCTCCAGTTCATTTTGCAGATGAGGAAACTAAGGCAAGCAGGGTTAAGTGACTTGCCCAGTGTCATACAGCTAGTTAAGTGTCTGAGGCCACATTTGAACTCAGGAAGAGGAGTATTTCTGACCAGGCATGGCAGTCAATCCCCTAATACCACCTAGCTGTCTAAATAGAAATCAGGTTTCAATAATGAGAGACCTCAATTACTTGAACACAAGATAGGTGGACCATGGTGAAGGTTTCTGAATAAGACAAATGACTACAGAAAACAAGTAGTTTTAAAACAGGGGTGTGGAACCTATGGCCTTCTAGGCCTTTGGGTTCAGCCTTTTGACTGGATCCAAGTTTTACAGAACAAATCTTTTTATTAAAGGGATTTTTTCTGTGAAGTTTGGATTCAGTCAAAGGGCCACACTTGAGGACCTAGAGGGCCACAGTTTCCCCACACCTGTTTTAGAACCTCAAGAAAGGGAAATACTATTCATGAATTCTAAGATTTATTCTCAAACATGGAAATGGTACATGAAATGATTTGAGGTGAATCATTACGTATTAACAAAATTAAAATCAACATTTTGATTGAGAAAGTAAATTACATACTGACTCCAGTTACTTTTAGAGAAGAAAACTGGTAAATTTCAAACATTATTGTAAGATAAAGTTAAAGATCATGTGCTTTAACAATATGCTTTATTCAAAACCAAATATAGAAATAAATATAAAAGAAAAGGTATAGGTTCCACCAGGTAAAAAGGCAGGGGAGGGTAGGAGAAGAAGGAAATTTGTTACAATAACTTTAACAGGATCATAGATTAAGACCTGAAAAAGAAACTCAGAAATCTTCTAATCCATATAATCCTCCCACAAAAATACACATTTACAGATGAGTAAAACTGACACCCAAAATGGTGAAATGACTTGCCCAAGCTAATAAACTAATAAATACTGCTAATAATGAGTAGAACTAAGATATGAACCAATATTCTTTCATTCTAAATCCAAGATTTTTCTTTTTGCCACTGTCCTTTTTCACTAAGAAACTATAGTAACTGTCAGAAAACATAATCCTTAGAAGAGTCAGATTTTAAAACAAGGAACTCTAGCAGTGCTCTCTGCACAGTACCACACTTTTTCTAGCATATATGGATGTTCACAAGCACATAGAAATCTCTCAATAAACTCATTAATTAAAATTAGGAGGCCCAGAAAGGAACAGAACAGTATTTTACATTAGACTCTAAAAGAAGACTGTTTAAATACTTCAAGGGATGGCAGCCCGCCAAAATACATCAGTTCCACCATTAATGATCACAGAGTTCAAGAGAGCTCAATGATAAAAGGCAGACTGAATGAATTTTTAAAATTTCATAAATTTTCAATCAAGCTCTACCCTCCCACCCCAGTAGATTTTCTCTTAAAGCAGGCAGGCTGGATACAATAGATAAATTGGTGAGAAGCACAGGACATAGCTGAACTAATACAAGTCAACAGTATTTACTGAGTACTTGAGTGGCTGTGCATTGTAGGAGATACAAAACAGCATGACAAGATCCTTCAATAATTTTAGACTGAAGGAAGAAAATGTATGGACAAGAAAAAGAATCAGGTAACAGAACATTGTAAGTCAAAATATGTCAAGCACTTAAGTCCATACTCAGATGTCCAACTCCTACAGGGAAATTGCCATTAAAGATGGATAAAATTAGAAGTCATTTCTAAGTCCATCTCTCCTCCTCACCTCAAAATAGCTAGAAATGTGTTAAAATAAAGGGGGGAAAAAAGAAAGGGCAGAAAAGAATTCACAACAAAAGTCTCCCTGGAAAAGATAACAGGGAAGTGGAAGAAAAGGAGTGAGGGCGGGAGAAAGCCCTACTCTTTCCCATTAATTCCCCCTCAATCAGAGGACTTATGGGTAGACAGGAACATAAACAGATACAGCAAGCCCATGGATTGGTTGTAATTTTCATTCCTGGAAGGAGTACTCAAATCATTCAGAGCACAAAATCTATTGTGATACTGTGATAGTGGAGAAACACCCCCAAGGAATTCCCAATATGATAAAAAAAAATACTAAGGGATAAAAGAAAAATGCAAAATTTCCAGGAAATAAAGGAATAAAATAGAGGAATAAAACTGCAACAACACAGTTATAAATGATCAATTAGGAATCTGGGGCGGGGGGAGGCAGGAAGTGGGGGAGAGAAAGAAACATGAAAAGAAATTAAAGACTAAAAAGAGGAATTCAAGACAAAGAAGAGAGCGGATAATTTAGGTCACACAATGAACAATCACGCTAAAACACCAAATTCTCTAAAGAAATAACCAACTTTTATAGTAGGAAAGTGGACACCCATCGAAAAATGACATAATAATGATTATATAGATGTAAAGGAATACTACTGTCATCAGAAACGATGAATATGAAAAATTCAGATATGCCAGAGAACTATACGAAATAACACAGAGTAAAGTACATGCACTATACACAACTATAATGATGTAAATTAAAGAAAATTGAAAGACAGTCAGACACTAATCGTAATTACCACTCAGCCCAGAAAAGATGAAATAATACTTCCTTCATCTCCAAAGAGTAGCAAAATTATGGATATATAACATTACATTTGCCCTCAGATATAGGGCATGCTAGCTTTTTAAAAAAATACTTTCTTTTATTGTCATTTTAAACTTGGCAAACAACAACAAACATGACCACTTCCAAATACGAAAAAGAGGACTGTATTTCATGAAATCTCATATCTCCATTACATATAGCTTGCATTTCTTTTTTGCAATTATATAGGTTCAATAGATTGGTTGCAAAGCTGTCTTGTTGGTCTGTGGTTTCTTCTGAGATTCTACCTAGTCTCTTGATTTTTTAAAAGGCTACAATAACTTTTCTATTTTTTTTTAAGCATCTCTAATCAAACTATTCCTCCCTGTTACCAAACCCCCTCCAATTAAAAAAAAAATCTTATAACAAGTATAGCTGAACAAAACATTGGCCATGTCCAAAAATGGCAGTGGTAGATGGCATGTTTCATCATGAGTTTCCTTCAGTTTTAGATGCTCATTTTATCAGAATTCTTTAAGTATATCCAATTTATTTTTCTTTATAATGATATATTCATTGTATAATAAATCATTCTGATTCTCTTCACCTCAATGCATTAGTTCATTCAAGTCTTTTCAAGTTTTGCTGCATTTATTTCTCTCATCAATTCTTAAGGCTCAATATTCAATAATATCCATATTCCACAATTTCTTCAACTATTCCCAAATGGATGGGCACTCTCTAGTTCTTTGCTATAAGTTAAAAAGTTCTGCTATAAATATTTAAGTACATATAACGTCTTTCCCTCTTTCTTTGTTCCCTTTAGGGTATATACTAAGAGATAGTATCAGCAAGTCAAAAGGCAAGCACAGTAACTTTTGGTTATGGTTACAAAATGCTTTCCAGAATGGCTAGACACAGCTCTATTAAAAGTGTATTAGTGTGTCTAAGCCCTTCCAATATATCATTTTCCTTATCTGGAATCCTCGCAATACAAGAGATGTGAGGTAGAACATTATTATTTTATTATTTTAATTTGTGTGTCTTTATAAGTGATTTGGAGTTTTTCTTTCGTATCATTTTTGAATGCCTGGATTTCTTTCTTTGAAAACTATACTGTTCCCAGCTTTTGACGATTTATTTATGGGGAACTGGCTCTTGTTCTCATATATCTGAAACAATTTCTTATAAATATTAACAGAACTTTATTTAAAAAAACAAACAAAAAACAACTTTAAGATTTCTTTCCCAATGGCTTCATTTCTAATTTTAAGTGCATTAATTTTGTTTATGCAAAACCTATTCATGTTTACGTAATCAAAATTTCCATTGCATTTTCTGTTATCATTTCTGTCTCGTTTGAAAGGCTATCTCTTTCCTTGCTCCTCTAATTAGACGCAGCGGAGAGAATAATCGAAGACTAATTCAAATCTGCCTCAGGACATTCTCTGCGTGACCCTGGGCAAATGGCTTAAAGTCTCTTACTCTTAGCTTCCTCACCCATAAAATGGGAATAACTGCACAGGGTTGTTGTGGGAGCGCAAGTAAAACATTCTGCAAACTCAAAGCAACATAAATGTGAAATTTATGATGTGACTTCTAGATCATGTATCCACTTACAGCTTACTGTAATGTATGCTACATAATATGCGTCTAAACCTCATTTCTGCCAAACTGCTTCTGGTTTTCCCTAGCGATTTTTATAGAATAGCAAGCAAATCATGACCCCAATAATTGGTGTACTGGGGTTGATTTAACACTATGCAACTGTTAGTTTGCCTCTCAGTATGTTAGTTACCTAATTTATCTCACTGATCCACTATTCTATTTATTAACCAATACCAAATTTGATTTTGATAATTAATGCTTTGTAGTTGGTTTGAGATCTGATACTGCTAGGCCCATTCTTTACAACATTTTCTAAATTTCCCCTGATCTTTTGTTCCTACAAATTAATTAGTAGTTTTCTGATTCTATAAAGTAATTCTTTGGTAGCTTAATTGGTATGACACTGAAAGTGTCAGTTAACTTAGGTAGTACTGCTATTTTTATTATACTAGCACAGTCCAACCATTAGACGGCATTATCTCTCCATTTGGAGGTCTGTCATTTTTGTAAAATGTTTATATAAGTTCTTACATCTGTCCTAGTAGTTGGACTTCAAATACTTTATATGTTCTGTAGTTATTTTGAAATTTCTTTCTCCCCATTGAGTTTTGGTTGTACATTAGAGAAATGTGCATAATTTATGTGGATTTATTTTATATATTATTTTGCTGAAGTTTTTTTAAATTAATTTTAATCTTTAGTGTTTTCTAAGAAAACCATCCTATTTGCATGATCTACCCCCATTGTCTATTCCCTCAATTTTTTTTCATGTCTTATAGCTAGCATTTAGAATACTACATTAAATAACAGTAATAATGAACCCTTTTGCTTTACCCCTGATCTTACTGGAAAAACTTCTAATATTTCTCTGTGGTTTTATAAAATGGTATTTACTACATTAAGTAATGTTCCATTGACTTCTATGCTTTTCAGTGTTATTAGAAATAGGTATCATATTCTTTCAAAAAAAATTTCTACATCTATTTGTATAATCATGCTATTTTTGTTGTTATTAATATGGCCATTTATGTTTATTTACAGTTTTCCTAATACTGAACCAAACCTACATTCCTAGAATACAACTTAATCATAGTGTATAATTTCCTAAAATGCCACTCATCTTTTTGCTAATATTTAATACTTTTGCATCAATATTTATTAGCGATACTGGTTTACAATTTTCTTCTGCTTTGTTTCCTTTATTTAGGCATTAATACCATATTTGTTTCATGGTATGTTAATTTTTAAAATGTTTTATTTACTACAAGGAGAGTTCAATGATGGTGGGGAGAGGGTATTACACATCAGGAAATTCCTAATATGAAAAAGCAAAAGGCATCAATAATATACAGAAGAAAGATCAACATATCTGGAACCCCAAAATGAAAATTTTTTTTTAAGAAAAAACTATCAAAACAAAGCTTTTTTTAAAAAAGAAAAAAAACATCTGAGATCTCTACAAGCCAAAGCAACTTACTCTAAAGATAGCATTCTAGTGAAGGTCAGAATTAATGATCTCTGAGAAATACATGGTAAAAAAAATTCTTGAACACAATAATTTAAGAAACCATACAAAAGAAATGATCAGAACTATAGGAAACAAAGGAAAAGTACAAACATTAGAAATCACAGATCATCAACAAAAAATTCCAAGTTCATCTCACATGGAAATATAATCAATCTTCAGAATTGCACCAATAGCTACCAAGAATCATCTTAGCATATACCAAAGGAAAAGAGTCTGGACTATACATATGGCTATCCTCATCTACACTAAATGAAAAAAAATTGAACTACATTCTCAAAAAGGATACCTAGTTCTTACCTCCAGTAACATAGCCTGCAAAGCTAATCTAAATCATCAATGAGAAAAGATTCATTTGTTCAACAAAGGTGAAGAATTTGGAAGACAGTGTTTTTAGTGGATCGAGCACTGGGCACAAAGTCAAAAGGTTCTAGATTCAGATCCGACCTGTTGACCTCTCTCCACAGCAATTAATTTCCTTGAGTGGTCCCTTCCAACTCTACAGGATCTATGATCCTAGATAATTATTAACCATTCCCACTGAAGCCAGACATAGGGTCACCTAATATATAAATTAATCTGACCCCCTTGACTATCTCATCAGCACCTCAAACTAAATACATCCAAAACTTAGCTAAATTATCTTTCACCAAAAAACATGTCTCTACTTCCCCTCGCCCCACCCCGACCCCAGCTTTATATTATTTTTCTTAATGACCTTCACCCAGTTTCCCACATTCAAGCTCTTGGTATTCTTTAATTCTTTACTTTCATTACTCCTCAGATGCAATTATTTAGCAAGTCTTATCAAATTTACTTCAGCAACCCCACCCAAATTCATCCCTTACTCTTTTCTTACTGCAATAACCAAGTAAAGATACTCATTACATTTTGCCTGGATTATAATATACCTTCCCACTTCCATCCCTTTCCAAACTCAAAACCATCTTCTACACTACTAGCAGATAAATTACTCCTTATGCATGTCTTATCCAAAAGCTGCAGTCTTTAAGGAAAAACAGCATACGCATAATGGATAAAGCACTGGATTTGGAATTAGGAGACTCACATTTGATAATGTGGCAAAGTACTACTTGTACTACATAAATGTGCCTTACTGTTCTGGTCACCAAAATCCTCTACCCAAAAATCTTTAGTGATTCATCACTGAATCAAATCTGTTGAATATTCAATGGTTTCCACAGTGTGATAGAAAGGGTGCTAAAGTCAGATTTCCTGTTCCATTTATTTCCAAGTTCAACTGGGTAGGGGGAAGGAGAGGAGAAACATTATAAGGTTGGGAAAGATGGCTTCTTTAAACTCTATAGGCCTGTTTCCCCTTTTGAAAAACTGTCTTTATTAATTTCACAAAATTATTGTTTAGAAAGTGCTTTGTAAACCTTAAATTGTTATGTAAATATGAGTTATTATTCAAGATCTTCTAGATTCAGAGTCACTTTTATCCTTCTATTTTTCCCACCCACTATTCACTTCCATGCCATTAGTTTATATACTGGTCAAACTCTGTTCCAGAAATATGCCCTGCATTTTCCCACCTCCTTAACGTAAGTATGCTGCTCCCCACATCTAAAATATTCTCCTTTTCCCTCTTTTAAAATCTAACTCAAACATCACTTCCTCCTCAAAACCCTCCTTATGCCTCCAGATGACAGCAGCTTTCCCCTTCGTGGAAGCTTTTCCAATACTCCACCCAGCACATCTCTAATGTATTATTTAGAATTAGAATTATTTGTATGTGTACCATACTCCCATCTATTATTAACCAAAAAAGGACCTGGGGCTTTACACTAGAATATCCAACCACTACTGAAGCCTTTTCTCCCTGAAATATCCCACCTCCTGGCCTGCTCCTACTTCATCTGGAGACTCCATTACATGGAAGGTCTCAGGCCAGGCCAGGCTAGCCTTCCTTCCTCTCAGATTCTGTTCCTGAATTCTGAACTTTATAACCTCAGCTGCTGTCTCATTCTGGAATTTCCCAGGAGCCTTCTCATCTTGGAATATTCTTTCACCAGCCCCCTTATCCCATTGATGAATTCTAACTCAGGAGTGGCATTTGAGCTGCCCCTTCAAGATGAGTTGTATTTCAACAGGTGCAAAAGGGTAAAAGTGTCAGAGGAAATATGAAGTTAGGACACACAAGGCAATTTAATCCAGTTTGTAGCTGAGTATAAGACGATGGATAGTATAAGAGGGGATAATAAAGGAAAGTAAATTCTAGAGAGCTATTAACACCAGCCTAAAGAATTCTATTTTTTAGGCAATGAGACATTGAAGGATTTAGTCTGAGCTGTGCAATGAGGTAAACACAACTGTGCATTAAGGAATTCTCCTTGTAGTGGGATATAAAAAGGACTGGAAAAGGCAAAAACTAGAGGCCAGAAACTGGTTTGGAGGCTATTTAAAAGAGAGAAAAACAAATAATGAAGGCTTCAACAATGGATTTGATTAATAGATTAATTGATTTGATTAATAGATTATCTTGTTAAGTTACTTATCTTGATATGTCTAGAGTTCGGAAGAACAGATAAAAGTTTTCTAATGCTTTTAAGTTTTCTCACAGCACTTAGTAACAGCACTGGACTTTTTTGCTGTTTTGGAGGGGGGCAGAATAACAAAGGAGAACTCGATAAATATTTGATGTGATATAATCTAGATAACTAACAAAAGTAATTAAAGAAAAACAAAGCATCTAAAAATGGGAAATTTCTAAAAGGCAAATTGATTCAAAGAGGAAACAGCAAAGAAATGAGGCTCTATTTGCTATGCCAGTCTAGAATGAAAATAAACTTTTTTTTCCTTTCTAAATAAGGGTATGAGACAGGGAACATGAACAGTCATTTTTCCCCCTATCACTGTACAATTCAGATCCCATCTTAAGAAAATCATGAAAACACATAAATCTATACAAAACCACAAAAATACAAATGGTTCATTTTGGAGGCAAAGCACATACCTAGCTGCATATTTCTTAATGTGACCATTAAAATCATTAAGAGAATAGGATTAATTTCGTTAAAATTCATAAAGCAGCACAGTAGATCACAAAGAGTCAGAGCTTAAGTTCCTCTTGACCCTGGACAAGTACCCTCACACTCTGTGCTCTAGGCAACTCTTTTAAGACCAAGAATGGTAAAAACAGTATACCACTTGTTTTTGTAGAAGTTTGCGTAACTGAATCTCTAAATAACTAAGACATCAAAGTTTTAGGCAAAAACTTAAGCAAAAAACTTTTTAACATGCACTGGGATTCACTGTACTTTCCAGGGATATTTCATATCTTACAAAATATCCCTTAGTTTTACTATAAGATTAAAATTAAGATGATTTAAGTTTCAACTCTAAAGTAACTTGGTAATAATATTATCAATAAGTTTTCAATTTGTGGCTTTAGGGGACACTTCAACACTTTTTGAATGAAATGAAAAATGTTTTTAAAATTGAAACAGAATTTTTTAAATGTTTCCTTAAAACTTCTCAAGAACTTTGTTTAGTAACATTTTCATCAAATATTTTTAACATCTGCTAGACAGCAAAATCTAATAGCTGAGAATCTCTAGATTAAGAGATAGAAGGTGCTTTAGAGATCATTTATGACAACTCCTTTTATTTTCTCAGAGAGCTTTGGGAAAACTAAGCTGCTTGTCCAAGGTCACAAAGCTACTGACTGACAAAGGCAGAACTTGAACTCTGTGTTCTTTTTGCTAAACATGGAGCAAAACCTCTATATTCTTCCTCCCCCCAGGGACTTTATAGGTGGGTATCAGCAAAGTTCAACTCAAACACTTGTTAAGCACTTCGTATCAGACACAAAACTAAAAAAAAAAAAATTCGGGTTTGACTGATAAATCACCAATTCCCATTACATTTTTTTGCAAGCATAACCTGTACTTGTGAAGATGCAAAAGATATGTAGGAATGGGTGCTATCTATTTACAGCACTCTCCTCTGAAATAAAGAAAAATGTGTAAACTACTTTGAACCTTAGAACCCAAACTTCAACAGTAAACATGTTTCCTGGTTTAAACTTTTCTCTCATTACCCACAAATAGTGACCCTTGTTTTATGGGTAGTTGGGAGACAGGGGTCTTCCGAAAACTTGCATTCTGAGTCGCTACAATAAAAACTCCATTAACACCCAAGTAAGATACTAGATTGATACAATAATCTTTAATTCTTGCAAATTTCTCAATCCCTCAAAGGGAGTGAAATTGTCCATTTCGGACATCCCAACTGGAGGCCTGGAGAATCTACTCTACATGCCGACATCGGTCATCACCCCCAGATTATGGAGGGAAAACAACTTTTATTGGTTTCGCCTCCAGGTGGGTTGGAAAATTAGCCGGGACTGCGCCCTGGGCCCCGGCACGTTTTCGCAGCGGGACCACTTTTAGGGATGGGGAAAGAACACAGCGGCAAAGAGCGGTTCGGAAGGCCCCCCTTCCTCCCGCCAAACGCCCCAAGCCCCCCCAACTCCCCTTCCTGCACACGCACGCGGGCACACACGCACATATCCCCAATTTCCGCCCAGGCAAAACCCGACCCTGCCCTACCCCACCCCAAAGAACAAGAGGCCTCGGCCGCAGCGGACTGCAGAGCCTGGACGACCCCCAGACCCCCTCGGCCGCCGCGAGACGGGGTCATGTGACGCCGCGGCGGCGGTGGTTAAAGCACCGCGGAAACGCAGCCACCCCGCGCCCGCGCCCGCGCCCCGACACAACTCGAGGTCCACGGCCGGCGGGCTGCGTCCCGAGGGCCCGGGACCCGGAGCGGAGCGGACCGCGGCCGGGTTCTGGCGGCGGGCCCGCGCCAGTCACAAAGGCTTCGGGCTCCGGTCCCGCTCCAGCCCCCGGGTCGGGTCGGGCCGGGCCGGGGAGAGCGCGAGAGAAGAAACATTTACGGCGGCAGAGGGAGACCGGGGAGCCCATGTTTCCGGGGTCCCCGCTGCGCCCGCCGGAGAACTCCTCGGCCACCCCCCTTCTCTCCCCTCCCCCCGCGGCCGCCTCCCCCTGTCATGCCGCCACCCGGACAGGCCCCGTCGCGGTCTCCCCTCCCCCGCCCGCTCCCCCGCTCTCGCTCGTTCGCTCGCTCTGCTCCCGGCCTCCATCTTGGATCGGCGCTTCCAGCCCCCGCCGCCGCTGCCGCCGCAGCCGCCGCATTCCCCCTCTTTCCCGCCCCCCGCCGCCGCCGCCGCCGCCCGCTCTCACCTCGGCTGCCCATCCCGGCGCCGCCGGCCGCCGACCCGGTTTTCCCCTAAAAGTCTCCGGTGTGTTATTCCCGATGTGGGGGGGTTTTAGCGGGGTGGTCGCCGGGGGTTCGAGAGCGGGGGCCGCGCCTTCAGCGGAGCTGCAATCCTAACCCGCCATCTGGTGGCATTTTCCACACGCCAATGGCGCCGCTGCAGACCCGAGGCCCGACCGCCCTCTGCTGGCCACCCGCGCCACAGCCTCACTGCCGGGTACGGCCGAGGGAAGGGTGGGCGGGCGGAGGGGGGGCCTTCTGAGCGCGAGTAGGGAAGGGGGGAGGCGGTGACAGGAGCGCATACGCGTCTCGTACGTTTACAATGCACATGCGCCCCGTCACGGCGGGAAAAGCAACCAAACACAGCGGTTCTTCTTCCCGCTCTTCCTCCCCCTTCTCCTAGGGCCTCGGGACTCTCACGACCAATCCCTCCCACCACCTCCTGGCGCTGCTTCCCTAACTACAAGTTAAGGACGTTATTGACAATTCGTGAAAGGGATGGGGAAGGGGACTAGGGAGGAGGCCCCGGCGTCGTGACGTCACCGCGCTCATAAAATGTGGCCGGCCATTTTCGGAGATTTCTCGGTTTGCAGCGAGGGGGCTCCTTTCCCGCACCCTCCGCCGACGCCGGGCTCCTCCCTGGCTAGCTGGCCGGCAGGCCCCGAGCGAGACCCCGCCTCTCTCGGCCCTGTCAATTCCCCCTCCACCCCACCCCCGCCTTTTTCAGCTGCAGAGCGGAAACGGGGTGAAGCGGCCCCAGGGGGTCCCGCACCAATTTCCCTCCTCTCGTCCTTGCACCCAGCGCTCCCCACGCCCGCTTTTGCAACCCCAGTCCCGGAACCAATCCCTCGCCTCCGCCCCCGCCCCCGCCCTCGCCTCTGGGGTGGCGAGGGAAAAGCCCCGGGGAAGAAAGGGTAAAAGTGAGGGCGCGGCTCGGCCGGCGCCCGGAGGCGTTGGGCGTCTTGGGAAGCAGATGCAGGATGCGGTGCTGGCTTGTGCATGAGGAGGCAGCAGAGGCTAGCGAGTGAGAAGCTGCTCGGCCTGCAAGGCTGCCGGGCTGCGCGCCCGGGCCATCTGGGCGCCCTGCTTCGCTCTCGCTGCGACACCGAGCCAAGCGTTAACCGGGCGCTGTCTGGGGGTCGTCGGGAAAATCCGCAGCGCCGCAAGGACAAAGCCAAGAGCTCAGCCGGGAAACCCCCCGCCCCTTTTCTCTTACCAACACTTCGGTCCCCTCCACATCTTCTCCTAGGTCACTTGAGTAAACCTGCCCTTTCTCTGGGTGGCCTCTGTGTGGGCTCAACCACTCCCTCTCCTAGCCCTTCAAGCCCCCTTCTGACCGGCTTACTTCATGCTTAAAGCATTTCTAAAGCCCCACTCCTTGGCTATTATTAGCCCTCGCCTCCTCCATCATCTGTTGTGTACAGTACTGTGTCACCCCCAGCCTTTTATATGTTCCTGGGTCAGGGCCCAAAATGTTGAAGTCATATAATTATCTCAATTGGATCTAGTAATAATAGTGCTTCAAAGTTTACTAAGTACTTGCTTCTAAACAACTCCAGCAAGGCAAAAAATTTTTGGCACTGACCTGTAATTCTGTCCCTTTGGGGAATCTTGGAATAGAAACTACCCCACCATGAGTTGGCAGTTTGTCTTTAACTTACAGTTTTAGAGTTGTCTGAGGGACTTCAAAGTTAAGTGACTTGCCCATGGTCACCTACACAAGCTGTGCTAGTGACAGGATTCAAACCTACACCTTCCTAAGGCCAGCATGCTGCCTACTGTATACCATGCTGCCTATCACTGGCATTTTGCAGAGGAGGAAAAAGTCTCATAAAGGATAACTATGTCTACAGTTGTTTGGGGCTCAAATGATACAATGTCCATAAAACACTGTAATCCTTCTATCAAAGGACTATTTGCATAGGACTATCATTATTCCTGGACAATGATTACTAAATGTCCTGGTGTGTACCTGAGGGGCAAGTTACTGAAACAAGAGAGATCCTTTTTTTTTTTTTTAACATTGCCTGAGACAATTCAGTCTCTTCTTTTAAGTACCTAAAGGGAAGAGAAAGATTAAGAAGAAGGCTACATGTAGAGAAGCAGACATTTTGTATCATTTTGTATCAACTCCCCCCCAAACCCTTACCTTGCTACAGTAGAGACTTCTTGTGCATTTCCTCTTGGTTGAGATCTGAGACTCTTCTTGGAACTGAGTTCTCTCACTCCTAATAGAACTAAGTCACTCTGTATTGTATATATTTTCTGTTTTGCTATTGACTTGGATAAAGGGATGTATTTGCTATGTGTGTTCTTGTGGCATTAGCACTGAGTGGGAAGAGAATCAAGCCTTGGATATATAATGTAGGTTATTCCTTTCCCATTAAGGCACAGGGATCCAAAGCATAGCTTGAACGTAAAAATTATTTTCCCTCTGCTAACAATAGTTAAGGAGGCAGATAAAGCTAATTCTAGTTCCCCTCTCTGAGGAAAGCAAAGTGACCAGCCTCTGTCCCAAATCTAGCAAGAATCAGTCTCTCTTAGAGAAGGGTAGGGAGAGGAGATATCTCTTAGGAGAAATATATCCTCTTGCCTCGCTGCAAGCTACATCTAGACAGACCCATGTGGCTATACATAAGCTACATGGGCAATCTGTATGATCCTACATCACCTTGCAGAGTTTAAAGCACTATATAATGCCAGTTAAGTGATTTGCCCAAAGTGGCACAAATAGTTGGTATCATACCTGGGATTCACATCTTAGTCACTAGATCTCTCTCAACCTCAGTTTAGGAATAATAGCACCTACCTCCTAGGTTTATAGTAAAAAAAAAAAAAAAAAGTGCTTTTTAAAGCTTAAAACACCATATAGCAGTAGCTGATATTTACATTGTGTTTTAAAATTGACCAGGCACTTTACATGTCTCACCTTCCTGGAGCCTCACAATTCCACAGATAGGTGCTATTATTATCCCCTCTTTACAGAAAAGGAAACTGAAGCCTAGGAAAGTTACTTTAATTGCCTAAGGTCATGCAGGAAACAAGTGTTGTCAGAGACAAGATTTGAGAGCAGATTTTGCTGGACCCATTCCAAGTATACCCTCTCCATTATCATTTTATCTCTTGATATTAATTCACTCTGGTATGAAGTAAAAATACCAACATTTTATAAACCAGGAAACTAAGGCTCATTAAGTGCCTTGCTCAGGATTATAATAACTAATAAATATTGGAGCCATGATTCAAGTATAGGACTTCCAGCTCTATAACCAACCATATTTTGGACTTTGGATCAAAAAGACTGGTTGAAATCCTGTTTTTCAGACATTTTATAGTTATAAGACACTGAGCAAGGCACTTAACCTTCAACATATTTATCTATAAAATAGGTCTAATACAAGTACCTACTTTGCAAGATTTTTGTGGGGGTCAAACTTGCTCTTAGTACCTATCTGGGAAACTTAGTTTCAGTTCAACTCAGTTAACAATTACTAAGTGCCTACAGTGTGGCAGGCACTGTGCTAAGTGCTGAAGATACAAATAAGTAAAGTCTTTGCCCTCAGTGGGCTAACATTGTAACGGGTGAAGACCAAATACAAAAGAAGGATGAAGGGGAGGGAGGTCATCAGGGAATACTTGACTTGGGCTTAGCCTGTTCCTTTTGGTCCAAACCAAATAGAGTTGCAGATGGAAAGTGGAGAGTTATTTAAACTAATTCTCCAAGCTGTGTCATCTCCATTTCAATACCAAGTTAATGAGCATTTAATAGTTCTTTAAGGTTTGTAAAACATTCCACTTGCATTATCTCATTTTTCCTCACCACACTTGTAGCACCATCATAGAGAGAAGAGCAGCATATACATCAGAATGTGTTGCATAGAAAAATTAAGTGGAGGAATTTTATGAAGAAACTGACAAAACAAGTGAACATGATTTGATATTTGATTATTTCAATGAAAAAATCGACAGAAAGATGGACAAGGAGTGGGACCAGTTTTTGGAATATATGCCTCAGGATTAAGAATCCCAAGAGGTCTAAAATTCATAGACTGCTCAGAAGCTTCATGCTTATATAGCATGAATATTTTCCATAAGAAGAAAATTAGAAGGCACTAATTTAACAACATCACATACAAAGAAAACAAGTCAACAATGTTGTAATGGAACAAAATGTTACTTGTGGGGACTTTCCTGACCCTTTCAGCTACTAGTGCCAATGCCCCATACAAAATAACATTGTATTAATATTGTGTATATTTCATATTAACTTATTTATGCTATATTTTCTCCCAGTCCTTAAAATAATTATTGAGAGTAGAAATTTTCATTTTTTACTTTGTATATCCCCAGCATCTGGCACGTAATAGGTGTTTGGTTGCTTCTTTGCCAAGCTGAAAGACCCAAGGCCAACACCAGTCTAGAAAGCAAAATCATTTATAAAACACCCCAGAGAAGAATGGTGGAAATGATGTAGTATTACATCATTTAAAAAAGCACAAAAGTAGTAGAGATGAAAATAAGTCTACAGAAAACTCAGCATGAGGCTGAGCTAGATTATATTACTTCAGGAACATTCAAAGATTAAATTGACAGGAGAAAAATAGATGGAAAAAGGGAAACAATTGTTTTTACAAAACTTTTTTCCTCACTAATGAGAATAAAAACTCTTTCATTTGAATTCATTGAGTCCACAGTGTGCCAAATAAAAAAGCAAAAACATCACTTAATGAAGTTGAAAAGAGTCATGACCAAGTGAAGTACACAGAGGATATTTTTTTGCTGGAAATATCATCTTGAAGGATTTGAGGGATTGTTTTACAAAGTAACTTCTAGTTAACAAAAGAAAACTTGTGGACAAATTCCCTCCCCTTCCCTTCACCTTCACCAAATGATCAAAAGGACATTAATAATTATGAACTCATACAACTACTTTCTCATTATTATTAAAGCTTTACAAGAATAACCTAAAGGCATCTTTAATGAAAGTTTTGGAAGGAAACAAGCAATCTTTCATAAATGACTTTTCTACAGCTTGCCACATGTTTATAGTCACACAATTGACTGAATGGTTCAAAGAATGCAAGATTCTATTTTATTTTCTGTTGATTATATAAAAGCTTTTAATGCTGCAGCTTTCAAGATTCTCTTCCCACAAGTTGTATCTCATGCATATATGTTAAAGATTGTACTTGATATCATTCCCCAACTGATAAATGGTCAAAGGATATGAACAGGCAGTTTTCAGAGGAAGAAATCAAAACTATCTATAGTCCTATGAAAAAATGCTCTAAATCACTATTGATTGGAGAGATGCAAGTCAAAACAATTCTGAGATACCACATCACACCTATCATATTGGCTAACATAACAAAACAGGATGATGATAAATGTTGGAGAAGATATGGGAGAGTTGGAACACTAATTCATTGGTGGTGAAACTGTGAGCTGATCCAACCATTCTGGAGAGCAATTTGGGGCTACGTCCAAAGGGCTACAAAAATGTCCATACCCTTTAACCCAGCAATATTGCTTCTGGGACTCTATCCCAAAGAGATCATAGAAATAGGAAAGGGTTCCACAAGTACAAAAATATTTTTAGCAGCGTTCTTTGTGGTGGAAATCAAAGGGATGCCCATCAATTGGGGAATGCCTGAATAAACTGTGGTGTATGAATGTAATGGAATACTATTGTGCTATAAGAAAAGGTGAACAGGAAGACTTCAGAGAGGCCTGGAAAGACCTACAAGAACTGATGCTGAGTGAAAGGAGCAGACCCAGAACTTTGTACACAGCAACAAACACAGTGTAAGAGGATTTTTTTCTGGTAGATTTAGAACTTCATTGCAATGCAACGACTTAAAAAATTCCCAATAGTCTCTTAAGGCAAAATGCCTTCCGCATCCAGAGAAAGAACTATGGAATTCGATCACAGAATGTAGCAAACCATTTTCTTTTGTATTATGTTTTGGTTTGTTTTATGATTTCTCTCATTCATTTTAATTCTTCTATGCAACATGACTAAGGTGAAAATGTATTTTTTAGGAATGTAAGTGTAGAACTTGTATAAAATTGTATGCCATCTCAGGGTGGGAGGGAGGTGGAAAGGGGAAAAAAAATCTAATTTATATGGAAGTGGTTGTAGAACACTGAAAACAATAAAAAGTAAAACAATTTTTAAAAAGATTATACTGATGTCTTGATAAATGCAACCACAGAGATGGTTTCTTTTAATGATTCTTTGTTTATGTCAAGCAAGGAATAAAACAGAAAGATGTATGCATACCAAAAGTATTTGCCATTAGCATGGAGGATATCATATATAAATTTTAAATAAAAGATGGTGAGGTCTTGTAGATGTGATTGTTAATAGTATCAAGCCCCATAACAGATCCACAGTAACTCAAAGAGGAGCCTAACAAGCTGTACAAAAAAAAAAAAAAAAAAAAAATTTAAAAAATACCTATTGAGAAGACAATAAGCAATTGGATACCTAATTCATCTACTCAGTCAAGCAAATTAATACACCAGTATTAATGATGCTTTGGGTCAGATGTGGCAGATACATGGTGAGTTGGTCCAGAATTCATTTGGAGGAGGAGAGCAGCATAGATTGTTTTTTGGAAATTGTTCAGTACATTTAACAATCCTAAGCTTCACTCTGGTGCATGCATGGGAACATATTCACATATATACACACCTGTTTGTCACAAATCTTTTTTCTGATAATTGCCGCCCTGTTGTGAATCTTAGGATATAATAATCCCAGAAGAATGAAAATTACAGGTCTCTCAAATAGTAGTATGAAAGCATATGCAAGCCTAAGTAGGTTACAATGATAATCCAAAGGCAAAAGGTGAAGTTTGGTATATTCTCAAGAAATTGTATAACCAGAATATTTCCACAGCAGGAGAGAGGTATAACAAATAACTCAAGTAAGTATCCATGAAACATTAATCCATTAAACAACATAGAAGAATGTCTTCAACACATTGAGTAGATCCCAAATGTTAGATCTGTTTCAGTGGAGAGAATATCCACAACAATGATATCACACATTCTTTAAAATAACAGAAGTATTATTTATTTATTAGAAAAAAAGACTCAGAGATAAAACAAGAGCTACTTTGGAAGAAGTTTACTCACCATTTTTTTTCCACTGAAGAATTTGATCACAACTACAGAATTGTGTTTTATGACTGGATATGCTATCAAATATCTGCTAGGAGTCTAGTATATTCAAAGTGCAGTCCATCTCTCTGTTCTTGGGTAATATCAGAGTCTTCAGCAGAGCTTATTGAAGTCCCACTTAAAGAAATAAAAAAAATTGGAATTTTAAATTCTCTGTAATATTAAATCAGTAATGTGATTGAAAGTTACACTGTAAAAATCACCTGTGAATATTCTCTTGTCATTTTTTCATCCTTGATATTCTTGATATGATAAATAATTCTCATAAGGATTTTACAGGAATTAGAAAGTAGACATAGGGTTTAATAGTTGCTAACATCCTCCCAAATGCCTTGAAGGGGAGGGGAGTATTAATATGATCTATAATTTTTTAAAGTCATATATGTCATATATTATTTTGAAAATTCCCACAAACAAGAGATAGAGAGGATCACAAATTTTAAAAAAGGACAGTTTTAACTACATAAAATTAAAACCTGTTCCCCAAAATAAAAAAAAAGTAACTGGGGGTAAATCTTTGCAGGCTTTTGATTGAGTACAAAATTATATTTTTATATATATGTTTGTTTTTATATTATATTTTGTTTTTATATATATTTGTTATAGAACAAATCCTTTTATTACAGGGATTTGCTCTCTGAAGTTTGGATTCAGTTGAAGGGCCACACTTGAGGACCTAGAGAGCCACACATTGCCTCGAGGCTGTAGGTTTCCTCCCCTAGTTCTAGGTGCTCAGGTCACAAATACAAAGAATGAAACACTTTCTACTTTCAAGGAGCTTACATTCTAATGAATGAGAATATGTAGGAGTGTGGGTATGTGTGTGTCTTGAATAGGCCCTGCAAATGGACAATGAGTCGTCCTGAAAAGGAGGAGGGCAGGCTGGATTACCTTTGGGAAACTAAAATTCTTTTAATGATCTGAAACTTCTCCCTGAAACAAAAGTCCATATTTTTTTATTTTAATATCTTCTAGTAGTAATGAATGGCTTTTAGTCATGAAACAATACAATCCACAAAATTAAATTTGAGGATGACACAAAGGACAATGGAGAGGGCAAAAAGATGGGCTCAATACATGGAAAGATTGAGGGATAATTAATGGACTTCCTTTGTGCTTCTATTGGTCACCTTGTCTAGGAAAGGCAAGGAAAGACTCCAGCTCACTAAGTAGACCCCTCCTGCAGGTGATTTATAAAAGAAAGTGGACAAGCTTCAAATAGTTGCAATCTACATTATTGAAGGTATATGAAAACTAGAAATAAAAATGAATTCGTGGCTACAAAAATATAAATTGCCAAGTTGACAAAATAAGAAATAGGCAATTTAAATAAACTAATTTCAAAATTGAAACAGAATGCCTCATAAATCATCTATCATCTAAGAGGCCACCAGGAGGAAATTTTTCCCAAACAAATTTTATCAAAAATTTTTAAACAGTCTCTATATTCATATATTATTTTTAGAAATGGGGCAAATATTATCCTCAAGGGCACCTAGGTGGCTCAGTAGATAGAGTGCTGGGCCTGGAATCAGAAAGGTCTGAATTCAAATTTGGCCTTGGACACTTGCCAGCTATAGGACCCTAGGCAAGTCACTTTACCCTATTTGCTTTACTTTTGTCATCTGTAAAATGAACTGGAGAAGGAACTGGCAAACCACTCCAGAGTCTTTCCAAGAAAACCCCAAATGGGGTCACAGAGTTGAATATTGACCAAAGCCAGGGAAGACAAGGAGAAAAAAGAGAAATATGAAATATCAATAATATTGAGGCAAAATATTCAACAAAATATTGGCAAATCAAATGTAGGAATAAATATTAGTTATTTATGGTGACCATATTGGATTTACACTACAATATTAGGAAATGATTAGGATAATAAAAGCAACAATAAAGATATAATTATGTCAATAGATACAGGAAAAGCTTTTGAGAAAAAATATATTTTGTTAAGAAACACTAAAAATAGAAATGGAAAGATTTACCCTTGGCATGAAAAAAAGCATTTAGCTAAATCTAAGAGATGTACAAAACTTAACCTTCATACTTCTGGCCATGTGGTTCATTGCCAAAGCATATAGACCCTTTGAGATAATTAATTTGACCTTTAAAAAAATGTTTCTGGCTCATTTTTTTTATTCAATCCTTTAGGTAGTATCATGCAACGCCAAGAATCCAGTGAAAATAGAGACAACTTGGCCCTCCTCTACTGCCAATACTGCAGAGTAACTCAACTAAATGAATTTGTACATTTGCTCTTGGCTGCCTTTTTCACTCTCTTGTATTTCCTGAATGTATGATTGCACATCAGTCTCTATCTAGACATGTCCTGACTTAGAACTGACTTGTTCAGTCCAAGAGGTCCAGAGATCTTTAGGTTCATGGTGTAGAGCTGATTGACAGCTAATTAGGGTTTTTCATCAAGGAAACTGACCACCAGTGGGAGAATGATACCTATGTTTAGATGAGCCTTAAGAATCAGTCTCCCTAAAGAGCACAATTCTAAATTAAGATACTAAATGCTGTTTTAAGTATTTCAGTGCACAGTATCAGTCTTTTGTATCTTTTGGAATTTCTCGTGTGTGAGGGAAATGAATACTTATCCCATACATGATTCATACTGTACATTGAGTATCTTTTTACAATCCCTGCTTTGGGGGAACCTAGACATGAATCCAAAACTAATTTTTAACTAATTAATCTCCAGAACATTATGGTTAGGATTGAATTAATTGAGTAGTGTGAGAAAGGTACCCGTAGCCATCCTTTCATTAAAGACTAGAATCCCCCAATACTGAATCTGTTTAGGAATGAGTCGAGAGCAAAGGAACCCCTTAGGGGGAAGAATCTGTTGCAGTTTCCCAGCTCTTGGAACTAACAGTGGTTCTTAATATTAGGAAAAGATAAGCATTGGTAATGAAGAGGACAAACTATGTCCCTTTGCAGATAATTTGAAAGTTTACAATATAACAGAGAACCAAAACCAAAAAGGTTTCAACAAAATAACAGTATTTCTATTTTTCTATTATAATTTCTATTTCCATTATAATCATCAAAAATAAGGAAGAAATTTAGAACAAAAATTATTTGAAATCATGACAACTTGAAAACTGTGTCCAGTATTTTAAAATTTGTGTACATATAGTACTTAGATAAAAATAACTCTGAAATAATTTTATAGAAATAAAGGAAGAGGCAAATATTTTGAGAAATGCTCATTGTTCATGACTGCCATGCTAAAATGATAAAGATATTGCCCAACAAAAGCTATAGACTTCAAACTTTGCCAATCAAAAATTTTAAAAGATTCTTCAGTGAGTTAGATAAAGAAAACAGCAATTATAGTTCCAGGTTGTCAAAGGAAATTGTTTTTAAAAAAATAAGGAGAAAAATAGATATATACTGCAGATTTCATATTATAAAATAAAACTAATTATCAGAATAACCTGATACAGTTTAAAAAGAAAAATAGTGGGATAGATAAGTAAGATCTAGAATAGAATTTTTGCATTTGAATAAAAATTGACCTACTAAAGCAAAGAGTAGGATTTTAAATGAAGAAACATTTATTTAAAGAACAGTAAAACTGATAGCTCATTAGCTAATGGAGGGAGAAGAAAACTAAATCTGAAGTAGAGATGAGGAGAAAAAAATCAGTTGATGAGATAAAATATGTATAGTATTCAATAAACACCAAGATGGAAAGCACTGGGAAGATTATTTTTAAAAATTAGTAAGAAAACTAAATGATAGTTTTCCAAAAAAAATTCCAAGTGGATCTATGATCTAAATATGTAAAGAAGCACATTTCAGTATCTCAGTGAATGCATGATTTAATACAGGCAGGTATTCCTTCAAATGCTATAGGTTTCAAATTATCCAAGATTTCTCTTCCTGTGTAATACTTGCTCATGTCCTAGTGGAAATTTTTCACAGGGATCCCACCCCTCATACTGACTTCTTTTAGGTCCCTTAACGTTATATGGGAAACAATGTAGTAGATGGGTTATCTATTCCAATGATTCTGACTCTTATTACATGTGTAATCTTTAAGTAAGTTTCTTAATTTCTTTGGGCCTCATTTTTCTCTACTGTAAAATAAGGGGTTTGAATTAGATGGCCTCTGAGATACTTTCTAACTTTAGGTCTATAATCTATCTCCCTAGGATCCTCTACATACTCTACCTGTTCTCTTGTTCTATTCATAGATCTCTTTGATATGCCATTTCTTGCATTCAGTTCACCATTGTTACACTATCCATTCACCCCACCTCAACCCTATTCCTCTCTCTGTTGATCCTCACCTGACTTAAAATGGTAATTCTTTGAAGATTCTGGTATTCCATAAATTGAAGGCATAAAGTATTATCAGAATGTTCTTTTTTTTGGTGTAGACTGGTAAGTTCATTGTTTATATAACTGCCAATGGGGGCAGCTAGGTGGTGCAGTGGATAGAGCACCAGTGTAGGAATCAGGAGGACCTGAGTTCGAATCTCACCTCAGACACTTGACACTCACTAGCTGTGTGACCTTGGGCACACTTAACCCCAATTGCCTCATCCTGGGTCATCTCCAGTTATCTGATGAATATCTGGTCACTGTATTCAGATAGCTCTGGAGGAGAAGTGAGGCTGGTGACCTGCACAGTCCCCCTTCACTCAAAACAAAGTCAAGTGCAAGTTATGTCACCATTTCTCTGATGGCATGGTCTTCTTCAGCCACAAAGGATGGATACACAACTACCAATGAAGAGGTGCCTTCTACTAATAAGATCAGCAACACTTCTTCAACCTATTGTCTTATATGATTATCTAGGGCATGAAATAACTTTGCCAGGATCACACAGCCAATATATATCAATGACAGGACTTGTTATTTTAATAAAGATTTTGAAGAGATGATGAAAGAGATATATTGGTTTGAAGTCTGTGACATGTTACTACCTTTTAAAAATTTTAATATCTGCAATTATATAATATGATAATATTAAAATTATAATATCTTCAGTAGCTTCCCTTATTTTGTTTATCTTGAAAATTAACCTCAAATTTCGACCTTTTCTATTTATACCTGTTTTGGGACAGTGGCTTTTCCTGTCTTTGTTTTCTGTACTGCTGTATCTGCTTCCTCATGTTAATGTGATGTTAACATGGGGGTTCTACTGTCATTAACAGAGAGAAAAAAATTTGTTCTCAAAATCCTGAAAGAACAGATAGGAAATCATAAATGATGAGTCGATTTCAAGTACATAAAATTTTAAAGCTTTCACATGAATAAAAATCAATGCAATACAATACAATAGGATGAAGTGGTAAGTGGGAAAAATATGCATCAAATGTCTCTGATATCTAAAATAAAGGTAATGGAGATTAACATATAGCACCCAAATTATTTTCCAAATGATGTGTTCAAAGGATATAAACAGATAACTTTCAAAAGATTTACAAGCAATTAGCAATTTTTTTCAAAGAGCAAAAATAAATAACAATAATGAGAAAAATGCTGGTGCAGTGGATAGAGAACTAGATCTGAAGTCAGGAAGACCTGAGATCAAATCCAACCTGAGGCATTTACTAACTGAATGACCCTAGGGAGGTCATTTGGACTCTGTCTCAGTTTTCTTATCTGTAAAATGGGGAAAATAATAGTACCTACCTCTCAAAGTGTTATGAGGAACCAATGAGATAATAATTGTAAAGTACTTAGCATAGTGCTTGGCAAAAGGTAAGCACTATGTAAATGTTAGCTGTTATCATTATTATTAAGGGCAAAATGAAACAATTACGAGATTCATTTTGCTCCATGCAAACTGGCAAAGATTAGATAGACCTAAATACTCAATGTTACAGGAACTTTAGGGAGACTGACTCACTAAAATACTGTTAATAAATCTGTGAATTTTTCCAACCATTTTAAAAATCAATACAGTCCAAAAAAGTCACTAAATTGTTCATAATCTTTAGCAATCCTATGATTAGGCATATACTGTAAGAAAACCAAAGATAGAGAGAAAGACCTCATATACACCTAATACAGCCAAAGGAGCACTTTTCCTAGTAACAAAAAAAAAATAGAAACAAAGTTGGTGCTCATCAGTAGAGATATGGCTGAATAAATTGTGGTATATGAATGTAATTGAATGTTATTGCACTAGCATAAATGAATATAAGAGAATCAGACAAGCAAGGAAACATCTATATGAACTGATATAGAAGAAAGTGTTCATAGCTAGAGAAACCATATAAATAATAATTACAATGATATATATAAAAACAATACTAAAAGGTACCTGAATTATAATAACTAATCTTGGCTCCAGATAATAATTGTTCAAATACATTACCTGCCTCCCAATCAAGAGGTCATGACTACTGAGTGGAGATATTGCTTATGCTTTCATATGTGGTTAGTGTATTTTCCTTAACCTTTTAAATCTATGTTCTGAGGGAGTAATCTATGGCAAGGGGCAGTGGGAGGATTTTGTAAAAGAACTGTAATGAAAACACAAAAGGCACCAGTAAAACTTAAAAAAAAAAACCTTTTGACAAGTCTTTTCCATTTTTCATCTATAGTTGCCCTCATTCTGGTTCCATCCTTAACCGTTTTGGGGATGATCTAGATTAATGAGTATTCATACCAAGTTTTTGGTAAATTCATTTTCCTGTTCATCATTTCTCACTATTTTATGAGGTGGTATCACTTGAAATCTTTTGCCATCCTTCTCTCTAAATATCACCTATGGCCCCAACATCTCCTAAAAATTAGACAAAAATCTCTGAAGACCTGACCCAAGAAGTCATTTTCTCTTTGTTTATAGCCTTCACCTGCAGTTTGTTACTGTTCAGTTGTTTTTCAGTCAGGTCAAATTTTCATGACCCTATTTGGGCTTTCTTGGCAAAGTTACTGAAGTGTTTTATCCTTTCCTTCTCCAGCTCATTTTACAGATGAGGAAACTGGGTTAAGTGACTTGCTCAGGGTCACAAAGCTAGTAAGTGTCTGTGATCAGATTTGAATTCATCTCCCTGAGGCCAGGCCCAAAGCTCTGCCACCTAGCTGCTTTACCTTCACCTGGAAAATCTTCAAGTGTAATTTAGATATAACTTATGTCTAGTTCCACATATAGGTAAAAGTATCCCCGGCTTCTGTACAAGCACTTAATGTAATATATGCAAATTGGGTGTGAGGTGCCTTTATTTCACCCCACATAAAATACTCAATACCCAAGACTCAAAATATTCACAGAAACTTATCAATATAACACATAAAGGGAGAACAAGCATTTATTAAGCATCTATTATGTGCCAGGTACTGTGCTAAACATATTATTATTATAAATATATTAAATATATAACTTTATAACAACTTTGTTACTTAGGTGCTATTATGATCCCCATGTAACAGTTGAGGAAACAGAAGCAGGCAGCAGTTAAATGCCTTGTGCAGAGTCACATATCTAGGAAGTGTCTGAGGTTGGATTTGAATTCAGACCTTCTTGACTCCAGGCCCCAGCCTTCTATCCACTTCACCACTTGGCTGCCTCACATGTCCACAAACATTCCTTAGAAGGGAACCACGCTTATGGTGGTCATAGACAAGCCTTTGATTTCCTGCTGAACGTCTCTATTTCCACAGAGGCCAACACAGTAACTCTCAAGATTAATTTTACCAAAAAAAAAAAATTAATAGTATCACCCTGTAGTTCAGACTCCTCCTGGAAAATAAAACCATTTTGGGGGTTGCTGAGAAAGCAGTTCCCTTGCACTAGGCCTACACTGCCTAAATAATTCAGTTTCATGGGGGAGAGACAAGAGGACTGACTGCGAAAGAGGTTAAGGCTGATGTCCCTTTCTTCTCCAAGTATAAGTTCCCTTCTCCCATCCTCCAGCATCATAGGCTATATGAACAATCTTCCTCTTTTTTCGTGCTCTTCAAAAAATGGCTCTTTAGAAAGCCATATCTTCAAACTTTGAATTTGAAAACTCAAACTGGGATTACCTGCAGGATAATTGATAAGGCTAGTGCTGCCTGGTAAGTTTTCCTTTTCTGATTATAAGTCTAAATTTTGGGATCACTCTGCCTCAGAGATTTAAATCCCCTCTTCTCTACCTGAAAGATTGAACTTAAGGAACTGTGTTCATGATTTCTCCTCTCAGTCTAAATGGGTATGTATATATCCCCTTTTGCCATGTGCTTTTGCAGAAAATTTATCAGCTCTTGGACTGGGCAAGTTCACCCTTGGGATCTCTTCTCCCAGGATGCATGGACAAGCTCATGCAAATTTTCATGTGCCCCAAGGCAGCCATTACCAGTTCTTTGGGGGAGAAAATCATGTATACACAGGCTCTGCCCCTTCCCCATGCCAGAGCACTATAGTAGGCACTAGAGAAGATGAAAAATTTAGATAAAACAAGATCCTTACCATCATGGGACTTACAGTCTGGTAACAACCTAGACAGCTGTATATTAGAGGTTGTTTTTGTTTATCCATCATTCTCAAAGAGAATACAACTTTCTATACCTATAGTTTTCTACCTCATTAACAAAAGGGGAAAGCTGCATTTTGAGGATCATTTTTAAAGTTAAACTACAAATGATAATTCTGAAAAATCTCTTAAAAATTAGAGTTATTCAGGGGGAAAAAAGTTTCCCAGTGGTAATTTGTAGCAAGTTTAAAGTCAGAAATAGTAAAAGAAAGAAAGAAGGAAAGAAAGGAAGAAAGGAAGGAAGGAAGGAAGGAAGGAAGGAAGGAAGGAAGGAAGAAAGGAAGGAAGGAAGGAAGAAAGAAAGGAAGAAAGAATGGAGGGAGGGAGGGAATATGGAAATTTTTATTTATTGGCCCTTCTAAATGTATTCTGCTACAAGGGAAAAGAACGACAATTTCACTTAGCATACAGCTGACATAGATATAGTTCTAAAGAAATGCTGAAAAAAATATTCCAGTAATGTATACTAATTAGCACACCAGCTGCACAGTTAATTTTACAGCTGTAGTACTGGAACATAATGGATACTGGCACCAGCATGTATCATCCTTTTGTATTCAAATCTGCTTAGTCATTGAGGGGAGTTATGGTATAAAATGTTTTTCATCTATAACTCTTCTCATTTAGTTCTTTTGAGGTCTCCAAATAAAGACCAAATTCTGTATCTGTTGCATATAGTGATGCTTTAATATTGTAAGAACACAGTAACTAATAAACTTGTAAAACCATATAGTCAAGTATATCATTATCTCTATTTACATAAGCTCATTTTTTCCTGAGACAAAAAAAATATTTTTCCTTTTTAAGAGAGTGGATTTTTTAAAACTACCATTTATGTTTGCAATCAGGAATTATCTAGTTCAGTATTTATTATGTAATAGAAGACTGGTTACTGAGGACCAAAACTCTGGAGCATGTTGAACTTTGCCCTTTCTGGAGAGTTACATATAATATTGCTTATCTAGTTTCTATCTAATGCATGAAGTTTTGGTGAGCTTTCTTCTGGATATGAGTGATTGAGATATTGTGTACTGTGTACACAGTACACTGGTACTTGGATCTGGAAGGACTGCGAGCCAATTTATTAGAGAAATGAAAGTTAAAATAAGTTTGAGATTCTATCTTTGCAGTCATCAGAGAAGCAAAGGTAGCAAAAGGAAAAGGATAAATATTGAAGGTGTTGTGGAAAAACAGGCACGATGATTTTCCGTTGGCGTGCCTGAGAATGGTTACAACCATTCTGAAAAGTGATTTGGAATTATACACAAACTCAGCTATACCACTGCCAGGCTTATCCCCAAAAGAGATCAAAGAAAAAGGAAAAGGGCTTCATGTACAAAAATATTTATAGTAGCTCTTTTTGAGGTAGCAAAAGGAAGAAGAGAAAGTTTAACCCCTGAGGAATGAATGGATGACTAAGTTATAGTATATAAATGTGACAGAGAAATACTGGGCTCTGAGAAACGAGGAGACATGATTTTAGAAGGACATGGAAAGACTTGTATGAACTGATGTAAGGTGAAGCTAGCAGAACCAGAAAAATAATTTATACTGTGACATCAATGTTACAAAAACAAACACTTCTGAGGACTTTTTAAATGAAGAATGAAACTAGCAAAACTATGAGAACAATTTATATTATAGAAATACTAAAAACAAACAACTTCGAAAACTTAAAAATCTATGATCAATACAAATAACTATTCATAATTCCAGAAGATTGACAATGAGGCATGCTATTCATTTCAGAGGTGATAGATTTAGGGAACAGAATGAGATGATAGGTAGATAGACAGACAGACAGACAGACAGACACACATATGTAATATAGTCATTATGGAAATTTTTTTTACTTGATTGGGCATATTTTTGCAAGAAATTTTCTTACTTCTTTTGCATTTTCCCCCTAGTGGGATATGGTAGCAAGGAGAGAAAATAGATTTGTTAATTTTTTTTACAAAAGAGAGTAGGTGGGTGCTGCTACAGATGTGAATTGTTACATTCACTTTCAGACAAGGTCACTGCAATATTAGTTTTACTTAAATGTCTACTTTGTTATAAGAGGTCTCTCATGAAGCAGAAGTAATCTACAAACGTTTGGAATGTCAAAATGAAAATGTAAAAGTGAAGAACAAGAAAGAATGCTGAGACAAAGGATAGAATGAGAGACAAAGTCTGCCCATCAGTCTTTAATTTTCTTGGGGGTAATGTTCCTAAAAAATAGTGCAAAAGCAAAAAACATGAATGTTGATACTCTAACCTATGGGAAATAGGAGATGAGGTCCCTGTGACCACCAAAAACTGTAATCTTTCTCTTGTCATTGCTGAAAATACATTTTTCTGCATATAATTTTTATAGCAGAATATTAATTCTAGTAATATGCACTTTTCCAACATAGAAGCCTTGAAATAACCCATAAAATGCAGTATACAAAATAAAATTGGTAACATACAAAACATTTTTCTGGCTAGTAATTTCGTAGAATTCTGTGAGCTTTTGTGCTAACATCTCATTAAAAAAAGCCAACCTGATTTCAGACAATATTCACTTTTCATAATAATGTAATCTATAGCACCATAAATACCATAACATAAATAAAATTCTTAAAATTAAATTTTTTTTAACCTAAATCCTACCTTCTACAATATCAGATGGTGTGAGGATGTTGAATTCCATACTATACTGCTGTAAACTTCTCTACCTTGGCTACCTTCTGAAAACCAAGGGAGAGGTAGGTTGCTGGGACTTTAGTCACTGCTGTCAGAAGACATTGAGGTCTTAATATAACCTCCAACACTCTGTCCATCATGGTTAGTATATGGCATTGGAGATCATGAAGGATGTACCAGCCTGAAATAATCCATCAGCAACTTCTCCATGCAGTAGTTGAGATCCTTAAGGGTCTCAGGAGTATGGGAGCATAGCAAAGATGAGTTGATATTTAACTTTGAGGCTATGATAGATGATGAGAGGGTCTCTAGCCAGCTAATTAGGCTAATGGAGGCTGCAGATATTCTGGCACAAAGTTTATCTAGGACCTTTATTTTCTCACTAAGCTACATCACTGACTTTTCATGCTTGGACTTAGAGCCCAAAAGACTTGCATTACATTTTTGGAGCATAATTGAAACACAAAACTTGAGTTTTAAAGGCAAACAATGAAAACAACAAGGAATGCACTGGAAGTTCTTCACAAAGGTAGGGCAAATAAGACCAGTGACAAGCCTAGTTGAATAACAGTAGCCCACTAACTTGCCTGTGTCACACTTCTCACTCTTTTCTCTACTACCCATTCTCTATTACCCAATGTGTACAGTAGCCAATGAGAAAGTAAAAATGAGATTTCCAGTAAATCCACATAAATCTTTGAAGTCACAAAAGTTAAACATATGAATGTTGAGGATGGACTATATCCCCACTCCACTACCAAGTGTCTAGAATTGCATGGCCCTTGTGTGGTTTTTGTGTTTATTCTTTCCTAATCTTAGGTGATTGAATATCTGGAGATCAAATTGATCAGGCTCTGACTGTGTGAACTCTGCAAAATGAGAAGAGCCACGAGGGGTGCTCCTTTTAGCAGATGAAGCTGGTAGTAACAGAAGCAGACCATGAAAAGAGCCAGCATAGCAGATAGATCTTCAGTGGGTTGACTCATCAGGTGAGACAGCACAGCCTATAAGGATCCAGTGTGTCTGAGCTAGGGGAGCAACTAGTCCATTGCTGAGGCAACACCCTGGAGCAAAATTGGTGGGTATCCTGTAAAAAGGAGTAAAGGACTCCAAAGGACAAGACTTGAAAGCTCCCCCTCATGTGTCACAACTTTAATCAGGAACTCACTCTTCTTAGGGATCTTGTCTCCGTAAGAAGATAGAGGAGATTGTAAGAGGATAGAGGATTATGTCCTCTAATAGGATAGAGGATAGAGAGATTGTTTTGTAGCTATTCTTTTCATACCTTCTCACTATGCTCCTCTTTGTAAAAGGTAGTTGATATAAATTAGTCAGTCAATAATGGGAGTATATTTGGAGGCTTATGAATGACAGTATTAGAAACTCCAATGACTCAAGGTTAACCCTAGAATCCTGAGAGGAGTAGTAGTCATTGTACTCTGGGAATGTAA
The DNA here is from genome assembly GCA_023548195.1 of Bettongia penicillata ogilbyi. Lineage (NCBI taxonomy): Eukaryota > Metazoa > Chordata > Mammalia > Diprotodontia > Potoroidae > Bettongia > Bettongia penicillata. The sequence continues at coordinate 107,558 of JAJHZJ010000658.1, forward strand.
CTGCTGGTTCAGTGCAAGGTGGTAGAGAATGTAAGACTCAGTGGAGATGCAACACTCAAAACTGTGCTGTAAGGAAACACCGGAATCCCTGAAACAATAGAGAAGTTCTTCAAAGAAAAATGCATCTATCTGCCTGGGGTATGCAATATTCATGTCTCAACTGATGCAGAGAAGCATTGGACAGTGGTTTATCAGTTATATGAAACAATTGTCTTATTGGTCTAGAGCCAAGTATTAATTAAATGCACTGCAAAATATATGACACACTATTGTTCCATTATTAGTTTGCTTGCCAGAACACATAAAAAAATCTGTATTCCTTTAAATTTTTAAAAGTTTTAAAAATCATTAATATTTGTGTACAGATACCCACAAACTTAACTTGTATAACAAAACCTAAATGTGGCAGCTTATCTTAATAACTATTTTCAGTATAGGTTTATTTCTAATGACTCTAAATTTCAACATATATCATATTATAACTTCTAAAATTATAAAAAAACTAAAAATTTTACAGTTTCATAGTTCTAGAAATTTTCCAAGGCATTTATATATTAAACACATACACACATGCACACACACAGACAAACACAAATATACACATAGCAAATTTAGAAAACAAACAAGTTTTTGAAGTGAAAATGTGAGGAAGTGAAACAGATAACTGGTTTATGAAAAAAATCAGAAAATAAAAATCACTGGGAAACATTTTAGAAAGTTAACTTTTAGATGAAGTATTATATACATCTTTATATTTAATATTCTTCCCTATTATAAAATACTTATTGATTCATAGTCTTCTCACTAAGTTCTTTGTAATATTTTTAGAAAAAAAATTATTTTAAACTTATTTTAAATAACATCATTACCAGAAAAGGGTGAATAATAAGACATAAACAATCTACTAACCTATATATGCCTACTTTTTAATTTCTATATAATCTACTAGGATTGTCTATGTATGCATTGAGGATAACATGGATGAAATGTGAAATGAAGGTCAAAAAGCTACCATAAATGGTTTTCTATTTCAGACCCTATCTTCATATGCTTGAAAGATATAGAGAATAGATCTTTTTTGGGGAGGGAGGGGGAGCCAAGATGGAGGGATAAAAGCAGGGACTTCTCTGAATTCTCCCCCAAAGCCCTCCAAATACCTGCAAAAATGAACAACACAACCCACAAAATGACAGAGTGAAACAAATCCCTAGCCCAAGACAAGCTGGAAAATTGACAGGAAGGGTTTTTTGCACCAGAAAGGAGTGGAGTACAGTCCAGCATGGGCTGCACTGGCACAGACACGCTGGAGCAGGCCTCAGGGGACTGAATCATTGGCATCTGTGGCAATTTCCAGAGTTCTCAACCAACAACACCAAAAAGTGGGAAAACTCTTTGGGACCTTGGTGAAAGAGGAGTGTGTGATCTGGCTGGTCTGACCCCAGCCCCAGGTGGCAGCAACAGCAGCATCAGTAGCATCAGCAGTGGCAGAGGCTGCTTCTGGAGCTCTGGGGCCACAGACGGTGGGAGATCAAGCAGCTGGTACAAAATCCCTAAAGCCTGGGACAGCATACTCACCCCCACCACCACCACCACTAGAAACAGAGTCCTACCTTGACAAAGAGTTAGAAAGTCAAGTCTTTGGCTGGGAAGACATCATAAATAAACATCATAAAAGAACTCAGACTATGGAATCTTACTTTGGTGACAAGGAAGATAAGGACATACAATCAGAGGAGAATAGCAGAGTCAAAGCTCCTACATCAAAAGCCTCCAAGAGTTCTACCTAAATTAATTTACTTATTCAGTGCCATACCAATCAAACTATCAGACAATTATTTTGTAGAGCTAGAAATGATAATATCAAAATTCATCTGGAAGAACAAAAGGTCTAGAATATCAAGGGAACTAATGAAAAGAAATGCTAGGGAAGATGGCCTAGCTCTACCAGATCTCAAATTGTATTTGTATATTGCAGCAGCAGTTATCAAAATCACTTGGTACTGGCTAAGAAACAGAAGGGTAGAGCAGTGGAATAGGTTAGGTACCCAAGACATGGTCATCAATGAATATAGCAATTTGCTATTTGATAAATCCATGGACCCCAGCTTCTGGGATAAGAACTCACTGTTTGACAAAAATAACTGGGAAAACTGGATAACAGTATGGCAGAAACTAGGCATAGACAAATGCCTGATATCGAACACAAGAATAAAGTCCAAATGGGTACATGATCTAGGCATAAAGACTGATACTATAAACAAGTTACTGCAGCAAGGAATAGTGTATTTATCAGATTTTTGGAGAAGGGAAGAATTTTTTACTAAACAAGAGATAGAAAACATTAGGAAGTGCAAAATGGATAATTTTGATTACATTAAATTGAAAAATTTTTGCACAAACAAACCCAAGGCAACCAAGATCAGGAGGGAAGCAGAACACTGGGAAAGAATTTTTGCAACTACTATCTGTGATGAAGACCTCATTTATAAAATATGTAGAGAACTGAGTCAAATGTACAAGAATACAAGTCATTCCCCAACTGATAAATGGTCAAAGGATATGAACAGGCAGTTTTCAGAGGAAGAAATCAAAGCTATCTATAGTCATATGAAAAAAGGCTCTAAATCACAATTAATTGGAGAGATGCAAATCAAAACAATTCTGAGATACCACATCACACCTATCAGATTGGCTAACATAACAAAATAGGATGATGATAAATGTTGGAGAAGATGTGGGAGAGTAGGAACACTAATTCATTGTTGCTGGAGCTGTGAGCTGATCCAACCATTCTGGAGAGCAATTTGGTACTATGCCTAAAGGACTACAAAAATGTGCATACCCTTTGACCCAGCAATATTGCTTCTAGGACTCTATCCCCAAGAGATCATAAAAATGGGAAAGGCTCCTATATGTACAAAAATATTTATAGCAATGCTCTTTGTGGTGGCCAAAAACTGGAAATCAAGGGGATGTACATCAATTGGGGAATGGCTGAATAAATTGTGGTATATGAATGTAATGAAATACTATTGTGCTGTAAGAAATGATGGAACAGGAAAACTTCAGAGAGGCCTGGGAAGACTTATATGAACTGATGCTGAACAAATGGAGCAGAACCAGGAGAAATTTATACACAGCAACAACCACAGTGTGCAAGACTTAGAACTTCATTGCAATTCAAGGAACTAAAATATTCCCCTTGATTTATTAATGCAAAATGCCTTCCACATCCAAAGAAAGAACTATGGAATTTGATCACAAAAAGTAGTAGATCATTTTCTTTTGTGTTATGTTTTGGTTTGTTTTATGATTTCTCTCATTCATTTTAATTCTTCTATGCAGCATGATTAAGGTAAAAATGTATTTTTTAGGAATGTATATGTAGAACCCACGTAAAATTGTATGCTGACTTGGGGAGGGAGGGAGGAGGGAGGGAGGAAGAAAGGGGAGGGAGGGGAAAAATCTAATTTATATGGAAGTGATTGTAGAACACTGAAAACAAATAAAAAATAATAATTAAAAAGCCTCCAAGAGGAATATGAATTGGTTATAGGCCTTAGGGGAGCTCAAAAAAAAAAGGGTTTGAAAATCAAGTAAGAGATGTAGAGCTAAAATTGGGAAGATAAATGGGAGTAATGCAAGAAAATCATGAAAATCGAGTCAATGGATTGCTAAAGGAGACCCTCAAAAATACTGAAGAAAATAACACCTTAAAAAATAGACTAACTCAAATGGCAAAAGAAGTCCAAAAAGCCAAATGAGGAGAATACCTTAAAAAACAGAGTCAGCCAAATGGAAAAGGAGATTCAAAAGCTCACTGAAGAAGATAATTCCTTCAAAATTAGAATGGAGCAAATGGAAGCTAATGACTTTATGACAAATCAAGAAATTATAGAACAGAACCAAAAGGATGAAAAAATAAAAGACATTGTGAAATATCTCACTGGAAAAAACATTGACCTGGAAAATAAATTCAGGAGAGATAATTTAAAAATTATTGAACTACCTGAAAGCCATTATCAAAAAAAAAGAGCCTAGACATCATCTTTCAAGAAATTATCAAGGAAAACTACCTTGATATTCTAGAACCAGAGGCTAAATTGGAAATTGAAAGAATTCACCAGTTGCCTGTGGAAAGAGATCCTAAAAGGAAAAGTCCTAGGAATATTGTAGGCAAATCCCAGAGTTCCTAGGTAAAGGAGAAAATATTACAAGCAACCAGAAAGAAACAATTTGAGTATTGTGGGAATACAATCAGAATAACATAAGATCCAGCAGCTTCTATATTAAAGGATTGAAGGGCTTGGCATATGATATTCCAGAAGTCAGAGGAACTAGAATTAAAGCAAAGAATCACCTACCCAGCAAAACTGAGTATAGGCCTTCAAGGGGAAATATGGATATGGAATGAAATAGAGGACTTTCAAGTATTTTTGATGAAAAGACCAGAGCTGAATAGAAAATTTGACTTTCAAATACAAGAATCAAGAGAAGCATGAAAAGGTAAACAGGAAATAGAAATCACAAGAGATTTATTAAAGTTGAACTGTTGACATTCCTACATGGAAAGGTGATATTTGTAGTTCATAAGACCTTTTCAGTATTAGAGTAGTTGGAGGAAATAGACAGATAGATAGAAAGATAGATAGATAGATAGATAGATAGATAGATAGATAGATAGATAGATAGATAGATGGCACAGAGTAAGCTGAATATGAAGGGGTGAAATCTAAAAATAAAATTAAGGGATGAGAGAGGAATATACTAGGAGAAGGAGAAAGATAGAGTTAAAATGGGGTAAATTATCTCACATAAAAAGGGCAAGAAAAAGTTTTCACAATGGAGAAGGAATGAGTGAACCTTACTCTCATCAGATTTGGCTTAAGGAGGGAATAACATACACACTGAATTAGGTATCTTACCCTACAGGAAAGTAGGGGGCAAGGGGAATAAGAGGGGGAGGACGATAGAAGGAAGGGCAGATAGTGGGAAAGGCTAGTCAGAAGCAAACACTTTAGAAAAGCGACAGGGTCAAAGGAGAAAATGGAATAATTGGGGAGTGGGATAGGATGGAGGGAAATATAGTTAGCCTTTCACAACATAACTATTATGGAGGTGTTTTGCATAACTACACATGTATAACCTATATTGAATTGCTTGTTGTAACAGTAAGCACTCTGACATACAGAGGGGGGCCTGCAATCACAGATTCTTAGATCTGCATTTCTAAAAAGAAAGCAACTTTTGAGGGGTCAAAAATCACTTTAATCAAGCACATGTACCATTCACTCAGTTCAGAGGGAAAAGTCAGCACCCTGAACTTCAGAGAAAATACAGAGAAATCTAAATCGACAGTACTTCCAAACTGTCTGATAGTAAGCTATACATACATCACAAAGCAATACATACGTCACAAATCAATAGACAGGCGCAACTGCCTGACCATATATATACAGTTACCAGAGAAGGAAGCATCAACATCTGGGTTTTCAAAGCAGGGATGGGGTTGGGGTGGGGACTTGCTTAGTGACTTTCCAGAGTCTCATCTGGCACACAAAGCTTCTTCCAAAAAACTAAGCCCCAAACTAAAACCACACCTCAGAGTCTTTATATAATTTTTAGAGCCAGAAGGCATCACAACCCTTGAGAGCCAGTGCCTCATTAGAAAATTAACAAAAGATGTGGGCCTTTCTATAACTTTTCCCTAATCAAACTCCCCTTAATGGCCAGGCCCATTAATGGGTAAGGAAGATCTTCCCATTAAGGAGCAAGCTTATATTAACAATAACCAAAAAGGAATTATCAATGTACTTGCCTTCTCAATGGGGGTGGATGGGGAGGGAAGAAGGGAGAGAATTTGTCACTCAAAGTTATACAAACAAATATTAAAAAATTATTTTTACATGCAAATGAGAAATAAGATATACAGGCAAGGGGGTATAGAAATCTGTCTTTGCCTTCAAGAAAATAGAAGGGGACGGGATAAGAAGGGAGAGATGATAAAAAGGAGGGCAGACTGGGGAAGGGGTAATCAGAATGCATACCATCTGAGATGGGGGAGGGGAGAGATGGGGAGAAAATTTGGAACTTAAAATCTTGTGGAAATGAATGGTGAAAACAAAAAATAAATAAATTTAAATATTAAATAAAAAGATATAGAGAATATAAGATTCTGTAGCATTTTTTTGCTATCAGTAGAGCAAAACACAACCTTAAAGACTTTCTAATATGGAGTCTTTCTAGCATGTTTAGATTGTGCCAGATTTCTTGATAGATACTACCATCCTTGATTATTGATTATCTCTTTATTAGTATTAAATGATGCATAAAACAAAAAGGTACATGTTGTCCAAAGGGGTTTGTCAGTGTCATGGAGTTTTTCCTTTGCATAATTCAAAAACAAGAGGAATTCCTTATTGATAGGGTGTCTCCAGATCTATTTGTTTATCACATTATTGTGCTGATTGCATCAAGCCCTAAAATATTTCAGGGTCTCCTTAATGAAATTTACAACTGATTAAAAGAAATTGCTCTAGTAATTCACAACCTCATAACTGAAGGGATTACATTTCTTCACTGCTAAAATTTTATGACATGTGGTTGAATGGGTTGTCCAATGAGTTCACAAGTACATGGATCTAGGGCAGGACTGCAGATGGATAATGAACTAGTGCCAGAATTGATTAGGAGGAAAAATGAGGACTAGATTGCATTTGGGAAACTATGCACAGTTTTTAATGACTACAAATCACCCATGCCCTCTTATCTTTGTTCAATTCTCATCCATGTTTTCCCATCAGTCTTTTGTAAGGGAATTAACCCAGTGCACTTCAGGCTTTCCTCTAGGTTGGGAACACCCAGTTTATTCCTCTGCTGCCCTCATTCTCACTACATGACTGGCATGCATCCTTTTTGGATCGGATACTCTTTCAATGATAATTTTTATACCACTTTGTGCATGCAGGTTATCACTGGTAATTTGCTACCACTTGCTTACAGCCACCATACATCTCTTTCCATTCTCTACTAGGTCACCTAAAATTTAGATTTTTTGGAGATAGTGATGTTCCATAATTCATAGCTACAGCACATAAATGAGAAACTATTGCTGTATAAAGAATAGATTTTTTTTTTTTTACATCATAGAGTAAACCTTGGAATTAGTTTAGGTATTGTGTACTTTCACTACATATGATGCTAAGGAACAAAAAAAAGCAGTTTGTAAATTTTACATTTACGCCATACATGTTTCTGGACCTTCAAAAATCAGCAAAGTAGATTGCCAATGTTAACAACATTTATGTTCTCAACAGAAAAATTCATTTTTTAAACTGAAAGTTATTGTTTTCATTTTGGGTCCTTAACTTCACATAATGTTTTTGAACCGAGTGATGTCCTATTGAATATATCCATGTATTTTTGATATGCTATCTCCATCAGAAAGATAGTTTAAAAAATTAGCCATTGCTTTACGAACAAACAAGTGAACACTGTTACTGATTGTGATTTATTAATAGAAGGTTTCATGTGTCAACCATGCTGTTATACAAGTATAGGTGGAATTATTAATTACAACATGAAATGACAATGTTGCTCTGGTAAAAGAGCACATTCCATACTGTCAATAGTCAATAAACATTTATTAAGTGACTACTATGTGTCAGGCATTGTGCTAAGCTGATTATTTAATATTGATTTACTTATTCTTTTTTTTTAGACATCTTGAAAGTAATTTACTCTTTTGGTACAAGTCTTAATTTGAGAACTCTTCCAAGAGAGTTGCATGCAATTTTTACTCTACTGGTACAAGGTAGTTTTTCCTATTAAAGAGAAAGCTCTAAAGATATCTCGTTTCATACTATTTAAAATAATAAATTATATATTGGTGTAAAATTTGTACAAATTAATAAATTAAATATTTGTATATGTTAGGACTTCCTCTAGAACTGTCTTTTAATTATAAATGTACCCGAAAGAATGCATTGATAGAGTTTTGTTGAAGTATTTCATTATCTATTTGTATATTTAGGCCAAGTCTATAGGAAATAATTGTTTCCAACATATTCTAACTTGGGGCTCAAATTATTTTTCTTCAAAATTTCTCAAGGGTTTTTCTTTTTTTATTCAGGTTTGTTTTATTTGCAGTTCTAAATTCTTTTCTTCCCTTCACCCCTCCCCCACCCATCGAGAATACTGAGAAAGGTCTCATGAATTACAAATATCATCTTTCCATGTAGGAATGTAAACAGTTCAACTTTAATAAGTCCCTTATGATTTCTATTTCTTATCTAACTTTTCAAGCTTCTCTTGAGTCTTGTATTTGAAAGTCAAATTCTCTATTCAGGTCTGGTCTTTTTATCAAGAATGTTTGAAAGTCCTCTGCTTCACTGAATATCCATTTTCCCCCCTGAAGACTTATACTTAGTTTTGCTGGGAAAATGATTCTTGGTTGTAATTCTAGGTTCTTTCACCTCTGGAATATCATATCCAAAGGCCTTTGATTGTAGAAGCTTAATGTAGAAGCTTAATGTAGAAGCTGCTAAATCTTGCATTATCTTGACTGTAGTTCCACAATACTTGAATTGTTTGTTTGTGACTGCTTGCAATATTTTCTCCTTGACCTGGGAACTGTGGAATTTGGCTGTAATATTCTTGGGAGTTTTTACTTTGGGATCTCTTTCCACAGGTGATTGATGAATTCTTTCAATTTCTATTTTACCCTCTGGTTCTAGAATATCAGGGTACTTTTCCTTAATAATTTCTTGAAAGATGATGTCTTGGCTGCTTTTTTGATCCTGGCTTTCAGGTAGTCCAATAGTTTTTAAATTATCTCTCCTACATCTATTTTCCAGGTCAGTGTTTTTTCCAGTGAGATATTTCACAATGTCTTTTATTTTTTCATTCTTTTGGTTTTGCTTTATAATTTCTTGATTCCTCATAGAATTTGTACTTTCATTTGTTCCATTCTAATTTTGAAGGAATTATTTTCTTCAGTGAGCTTTTGGACTTTCTTTTCCGTTTGGCTGATTCTGCTTCTCAAGGCATTCTTCTCCTTCTTAGCTTTTTGGACCTCTTCTGCCATTTGGATTAGTCTATTTTTTTTAAAGCCAAAGAAAGCAAAGTTTATTAAATATTTTTGTAATGCTTGGGCCAGATAGAATCCCACCTAGACAAAGTCTGAGCTGGATTGAATCTGAGAACTTTCATGGAGGCAAGATGGACCTTAAATACATAAAAGACTGTAGGAGGGATCTGGGGGTGGTCTGGTGGTCTAGGATGATGGGAAGAGGGGTTTAGGGAGGATCTTGAGGAGAAGTCCAAGGAGGGGGTGACTGGTCAAGTGTTGGAAACAGCTGGAGGCAATCAGGAAATATCAGACAACGGAGGGCCTGGGTCAGAAAAGGTATTGCCAGGTAGTCTGGGGTCCCAGGGATGGTCTCTATACATCAGATCCAGGGAGGATCCTGATGGGAGTGGTTAGCAGCCTGGGGAATGGGGCTTTGATAGGATCAAGGGTGGGGAGTGCAAAAGAGACAGATGCACAGTGATAAAGTAAGAAAGGCTAGATTAAGTGGGAAGATTAAAGGAGAATGCCATTTGAGTATGAAAAGCCAGGTTAAACCAAAAAGATTTTGAAGAAAAAAATGAGTCCACAAAGGTATTAATTCTTGTTCTTGTTAGGTTAAAACTCATGGCATACTTTTAGCATTATTTTATTTTTCCATCAAAATGTAAATAGTTTAAATTTTTAGGATTTATTTGGAGATTGACTCAAGATTTCATTTCATTATTTGTTAATTACTATTTGTTGTGGGTATTGAATTTATAATAATAACAAAGTTAAAAAAGAAAATAAAAAAAAGAGAAAAACCAGGTTAAGTGGGGAGATTGAAGGAAGTTCCCAGAGCCGATCATTCCCCCCTCAAACAGATTGGACCCAAATTCTTTTGGGGTAAAGGGTGAAGGTCTCAGCTTCTGAAACTGCTTTGTGCTGGCAAGGGGTGTAGAGCTGTCCCTGACTCAATGGGTCCTGTTTAAGGGGTACATAGCCTGAGCAGTCATCTGGAAATTGATGGCTTGCACTCTGGAAGACAAACCTGGCAAGGAGGTTAGGAAAGCTCACACCAGACAGGCACAAAAGAAGTATAATGAGAAGACAATTTCTCTGGAGGGAATTAAAGATGCCTACAGCAAGGCCAAAACATAGAAGAGCATGTTTGATAGGGGAATTTTTTCCTGTCAGATAATTGGTCCATGGGCATGTGGAACAAGGAAAGCATGTTCTGAGTAAATAAAAACATCAGCTGGCCTGGGGTCAGGTATGGGTGAAATCTCCCAAAGTCTGTCCTCCCCTTTCATCAACATACAGAGTGAAAAGTTTTCCCAGATTGGGTAGGTCCATTGATGGGGTGGTGGTCAAATTAGTTTTCAGAGTCTCAAAAGCTTTAGCCTGATATGAGTCAGTGCCCTGAGCAGGGTCATAAAGGGATTTAGCAATAAAACCAAAATTAGGGATCCAGAGTCTAAAAATTCCAGTCATGCCTAAAGATACTCAACTTGTTTCTTAGTGGTTGGACCAGGGATAGACAGGATTGTCCTTTTTCTCTCAGAGGTTAAGGAGAGAGAGGTGGGTGTGAGTTCATGGCTCAGATACCTTATGGACTGGCATGCTATCTAGACTTTGTTCAAAGAGACCCTACAGCCTCGAGTGCCCAAGAAATTAAGGGCTTCTGTGGCAGCAGCCAAAGAACCCGCCTGGGTGGGGCTACAAATAAGAATATCATGCACATACTGAATTAAGCTACTGCCTGCTAGTTTCAGGTCCCTTAAATCCCTTCCCAAAGCCTGGCCAAATAAATGAGGGTTATCTCAAAAGCTTTGGGGCAAGACTGTCCATGTTAACTGACATGGACATTTCCCAGGAAGAGTACATTCAAAGGCAAAAATAAATTGTGAGTATTCTCCATTAGGCTTTTTTGCAGGAAGGATTGCAGTGTTGCATGGACATGAACAAGGGACAAGGATTCTATACTTAAGGAATTTTTCAGTTGAAGGTTGTAGTCCTTCCTAGGCCTCAGGTTTTATCAGATACTGACTGACATGGGCAAACACTTTAGGGTGGCAGAAGTAGCTTGCCCTGGAATTCTCAGATCCCAAACAATTGGCTCAACTGCAAACATGGGAATGTGTGGGATAAAAAGACACTTACTCAAAACCTTAAATAAATGAAGAGGCTTCTCAATAAGAACAGAAAGAAAAGGATTTATTACAATTCTCGAGAAAGGAACGTCCCTCCATCAGGTGGGGGAATCTGGTGGAGGGAAGCAACTTACAGAAATTGAAGCACAATTTTTATACTCTAACACAGAGAATCCCACCTCCCCACTATCCCACCTCTCCATTGGCTGGGAGGCAGGCTCACAATCTAAGCACGAAAAACTAGGCAAATTCTGGGAAATCTTCTTCTATCCCAACACAATTACTTCACTTAATATCCAACTTAACTGCTGATGTGGCTTTAGAAAAGAGGGGAGGGGGAGAAGCAGGAGCTGGTAGTGTTGATATGGCAACAGTACAACAAAAAATGGGAAAATTTGAGTAACTTCCAAGTTTCAGCTGCAGCCTACAGCACTTTCAAAAGAAAGCTGGTAGCTGGTAAGGGAGGAGATCCAACTGACTGTTCACAAGCCCTAGATACCTGAAACTCAGGTATCCAGGGAGATAGGCCTTATGGAAGAGAAATTTTATTTAGAAAATCCAATGTTCCCCACATTTTTATTATGAAAAGTCTTCACAATCTCCTCATCTCACTCAGGGAGATTTAGTGAACAGAGGAAAAAGGGAGATGGGAGGATTTACTAGAGAAAATTGACTCCCCAATTTCACCATCAGGTCCCTTTCCAGCAAGGGGGCAGGACTAGAGGAGGGCATAAGGATGGAATGTTTAAACAACAGATCCTCAAGTAGGCTGGGGAGGGGGTATGTCTGGAGACATTCCTTAGTTTCCCCTTCAATGCCTATGACTTGAAGAGTCAAGGGATGGGTAGGGCCAGAGTAACTGGTTGTAGCAGAGAATTTAGCCATGTTAAAGTGGGTAACCTTACCTTCAGCCTTCGTTTTTGCCCAGGGCTTGGAGAGAAAGGTGGGGAAAGTGAGCACTATCAGCACCCATTCTAAGCCTTGAGAAGACTAGAGGACAGGGTACTGGGGGCAACTCCAATACTTTTCCAGCCTGAGGGTCAATCTTTCCTCCAATGTCCCTCCTGGTCACATGGGCATGGTTTCACAGGCATAGGTTCCTGGGGCTTCCTCTGGGTCTACTCCTTGGACCAGTGACCCTCCTTGTGGCATTGAAAGCAGGTTTCCCCCACTGCCCAAGTAGCCAGCCTTCCTCCGAGGCCCTGGAGGAGTGCTCCCTGGGTCTTTTCCTGGCCAAGGCAGCAGCCAAGAATTCAGGATGCTCCCTGTCCCTGTCCCTTCTCCTTTGTTCTCTTTCCTCTGCTACAACGAGGGCTCTAGGACTCAAAAGGTCATCTTCGGTAATTGAACCTGAGGGGTTTGGGGTCCCATTGCCAATTTCTTCAGTTTTCTCCTAATATCTGGGGTAGGCTGATTAATAAAATACATGCTAAGGACTGCTGCCCCTTCTGTGGAGTCTGGGTCCAAATTTGTATGCTTTTTAATAGCTTCTATTAGCTGGTATTGAAAAAGGGCAGGGTTTTTCTCTTCTCCCTAAGTAATTTCCCTAACTTTTTGAAAATTTACTTGTTTTTGAAATGCAGTTTTCAGGCCTTCTAACAGGCAAATTACCATAGGATCTCTCTTTTTTCTATCCACACTCTTTTGATAATCCCATCCTGGGTTACTAGTGGGAACAGCAGCTGCTCATGGGGGGTATTTTATGGGATCGTTGCTAGCCATCCGATCCCCAAATCTTTGGGCGTGTTCCTAAATTCTCCCCTTCTCCTCAATAGTACAACAGGCAGAGGAAAGAATATGCAGATCCTTTCAAGAAAGTTCAAATAGTAGGGATATGTCCCTAAAACCCTCAGTTAACCTAGTGTGGTCTCTTCTGAGTTATCTCCCCAGTTTCTCTTTAACTGGAATGAGATAGGGAGCATGAACTTCCCTCAAGGGAAAAAGCCTTGAAGGCCCTGTGGGGGCAGGGGCCTGATTAGAGAGAGAGGAAGTCCCAGTTTTCATGAGGGAGGGATGGAGTAATGCTGACTCAACTGGTTTGGGCTGCACGGCCAAGGCATCTGGATGGCAAGGGGAAAGATTATCTGGCACCTGAGGAAGGGAAGAGATCAGAGGGGAAGATACCCCAGAAACTGCAGTGGAAGCAGGGCCTAAGTCTCAGCAAAGACCCATGGCTGGGACCCAAGCACAGGTCGCTGAGGGAGGAGGGGCCATGGGAGAATATACCGAATAGGAGATGTGGTAAGTAAATGAGGCAGGCACCATCGGGGGTTGGGGTAGAGGAAAAGGGAAGGGAAGCCAAGGGAAGGAAGGGGGGACCAAGGAGGGGGAGGCCAGTGTCAGGAGAGGTAAGGGAGCAACAGGAGAGGCTGGGGGACCTTTCATGTTGACCTTCCAGGTTGTCTATTTATTTTACTGTCATTTTGTGGGTTCTACTGCTCTAGAATTTGTTTAGAGCCATTTTTACAGGTATTTGGAAGGGTTTGGTGGAGATGCATTTCTTCATGAACATTTCTTCATGTTGACAAGGTTTTGGGGTGAGAGGCACCCCAAAATACCAACAGTCTGGGTCATGCTCAAATGAATTCAGCTCAAGCCTTCTTAAAATCAAAGAAAACAAAGTTTATTAAAGATTCGCCAAATTGTGTTGCCTCTTAAGGTTCCTGAGCATTTGTGACACTTGTGTTCACAAGCGGGACAGATAGAATCTCAGCTAGACAGAATCTGAGCTAGATTAAATGAGACCCCCTTCATGGAGGTGACCAAATACAGAAAAGACTATAGGAGGGATCTGGGAGTGGGGGTGGGGGTGGTCTGATAGTCCAGGGTGATGGGAGGAGGGGTTTAGGGAGGATCTTGAGGAGAAGTCCAAAGAGAGAATTCTAATCATTCTATGAGGAATGCAGAGTGTGGAAAGATTATTAATTATTAGCTCCTAGATATTCCAGTGACACATTAGGGTTTTGTTTTGTTTTTCCCACAGTGATCTCATTGTAGATTCAAGACAGAGCATTGAATCTGGAGTTAAAAGTTCTAGACTTGAATCCTCTCTGGTTAAGTACTTTAGGTAAGTCCCTTCACCTTAGCTTCCTTATCAGTAAAATAAGGGAGTTGGACTGAATGATCCCTAAGGAGCTATCCAGCTCCAAATTCTTTGCTCTTATAACATTCAGATGTTTTTGTTTAAATAACAAATAATATTATATTACTGTTGAAAGAGACCATGAAGACCATCTGTTACAAGCACTTTGTTTTACAAATGAGGACGCACAGGCCTCAGAGAGATATTTAGTAACTTGTCAAGCTCACGGAGCTAGATCCTACAATTATAATACTAGCCTATATTGTATAATGTTTTGTAATTTTCAAAACACTTCCACAAACATCTCATTTGAATATCACAGCAAAATGTTATAGCCGGGGAAGACATTATTACCCTCATTTAATTAATTAAGGAACTGTCCCAAAGATATTATGATTTATCTGTTACATTGTCAATGAATAGCAGAATCTGGACTAAAATCCAGGACTCCTGACCCCTGGGAAAGTGTATTTTCTACGACTCCATACTCTCCCTCGATGTATCTAAACAGAAGAATGGATTGGAAGAAAGATGAGATGGGAGGGAGAAAGAGCAACTGGAAAGCTGTTACAATTTTCTAAGTCAGGTTAGTGGCAATGGAATTGGAAATGAAGAGACAGATGTAAGAGTTATCGCAGAAGGAAGACTCTACAGGATTCAATCTACTAATTGAATGGGGGAAGGGAACAAGAGAGAAAAATAATATGGGAGAATAATGGTGGTACTAACAAAAATATGGAAAATCAGAGAGGAGAATTGGGTGTGTGTGTGAGGAAGGCAGGGAAGGTAATAGCTTCACATATGCTGCATTTGAGGTTTCAGGAGTATATGCTAACACAGCATCTCATATAGGCCACAGAAAATATGTTTCTGAAGCTCAGAGGTTTGGACTGGAAACATAAATCTGGTAGAAATCTGCAATAAACTGTTCTAGATTGTATTATCCTTGACTGCTCTATCTCTGTGTTTGGCAAGGATATTAAGTGTTTACTGGCTAAAATGGTTTCTAAGCCCTTTTGGCCTTCTCACTATGGCAACCCTTTTACATTAAACTTATGTAGGAAATAATAACTACAGCTGGCATTTATAGCATTTTAAAGTTTACAAAAATATTTCAATACATGTGTTCAGTTGTTTCAGTAGTGTCTGACTCTTCATGACCCCATTTGGAGTTTTTTTGGCAAAGATACTGAAGTGATTCACCCTTTCTTTCTCCAGTTCATTCTATAGATGAGAAAACTGAGGCCAACAGGGTTAAGTGACTTGCCCAGGGTCACACAGCTAGTAAGTTTCTGAGGCCAAATTTGAACTCAGGTCTCTAACTCCAGACCAGACACTGTATCCATTTTGACACCTATCTTCCTTCCATATATTATCTCCTATGATTTTCACAAGTACTCTGTAAGGTAAGCATGACAAATATTATTATCCCCATTTTATAGCTGAAGAAATGGAGACTTAGAAAGTTTAAGTGACTTCTCTATGGATACAAAACTATAAATGTGGAAATTCCAGGGAGAAAAGACCTTAGCTGGCCTTTACTCCATCAATTTCCACCTCCCCCACCCAGACATTATTTAAACCAGAAGTTCCTTCCCCTTTAATCAGCTCTGGATTGCTGGGCCTCCTTCCATTTGACAGGAACCCACTCTTATTGTTATAGGGCTAGTGAGTTCAATATTTTCTTCTTATTTATAGAATCTGTGTGTGTGTGTGTTTGTGTATATGGTTTGAATTTTGTGAACAGGGGAGATAAAGGTGGAGTAGTGGTTAGATTGGGACCCTGTTGAGAAGGGAGAGGTAGAATCCACCACAGTCAAAGCTTGAAATGGGGGCCTATCTGGTTGGTCATGCCATTTAGATAGGGTAGTAGTAGAGGAGTGAGTTTTTCATTCAGATTTATTTTGTTATTTCAGAAGGTTTTATATTGCATCACAATATCTTTTTTTCTTGCTGATTTTAATTCTTGCCTCTACATTGGAAGGATAGAATAAAATGTTTAACAAGAAGCTGAAACCCCAAATAAGTGAGAAGATAATAAATGCCTAGATTTAGCTGCCCTTGGTTATTTCAAGTCACCTGACACAGTCAAGCTAGTTTCAGGCTATACAAAAATTTTCTGATTTTCACCAATATTGCTTTTTACAAAAAGTCCTTTATGTTGTCTTTACCATTTATTATGTGCCTCAATTCCCAATGGGCATTAGGCTTCCTAATATTCTTATTAGGCCACTACTCTGGCCTTCTTAGTTACCTGCCCTCAAGTCTATCTCTTCAATACAGTCATTTAAAACCTGAATTGTTGATTCTTTTCCATCATTTGATTCAGGGCATCTACATCAACAGCTGTCAGACACCATTAGGTACTGGAACTACAAATATATCATCTTCGATGTCCTGAATGAACTTACAACCCATTGAAGATGGTATGAAATGAAAACTAGTAAGTATTATGAGAGTTAGAATGTAATGGGGGCAAACAGAGTCATAAAAATCATAGTAGTCACTCAATAGATAAACATTTAGTAAGTATCTGCTATTTGCCAGGCACTGTGTTAAGCACTGGGGATAGAAACAGAACCAAAAGACAGTCCCTGTCGTCAAGAAGCTCACAATCCAATAAGGGAGCAACAAGTGAACAAGTACGTAAAACAAGCTCTCTACAAGATAAATAATTTGCAGAGGAAAAGCAGTAGAATTAAGAAGGGTTGGGAAAGTCTTCCTGAAGAACATGGGATTTTTAGGTGGGACTTGAAGAAGTGAAGGAATCCAGGAGGTAGAAATGAAGAAGAATATTCCACACTTAGAGACAGCCAGTGAAAATGCCTAGTCAAGAGTCAAGAGATAGAGGGTCTTGTTTGAGGAAGAGGAAGGAGGCCAGTGTCACTGGATCAAAGAGTATATGTAAAGGAATAAGGTATAAAAAACTTGGAAAGATAGGAAGGCATGAAGGGTTTGGAATGCCAAACAGAGGATTTTGCATTTGATCGGGAGGTGATAGGAGCCACTGGAGTTTATTGAGTTGGAGGGTAGAGGAGGGAGGGATGACATGATCAGACCTGGACTTTAGAACAGTCACTTTGGTAAACTGAATGGAGGATGGATTAGAATGGAGAAAAACTTGAGGCAAGCAGATTTACCAGCAGGGTATTGCAATACTTTAAGCATGAGGTGAAAAGGGCCTGTACCAGTATAGTGGCAATATCAGAGGAGAAATGGAGGCATATTTAAGAAATATTGCCAAGGTGAAATTGATAGGTCTTGGCAACAATATGTGGGGAGATAGTGAGAATGGTGAGGAGTTGAGATTGGCACCAAGGTTATGAGCCCGGGGGAATGGGAAGATGGTGGTGACTGATAGGGAAAATAGGAGGTGGGGAGAATTTTGGCAGATGGAATCTATTTTGGATATGTTGAGCTTAAGATGTCTACTGTCTAGTGGACATGACCTGCATGAAGATTTAGCAAAGGGGACTGAAAAAATAATGGTCTGAGAGGTAGGAGGGGAACCAGGAGAGAGTGGTGTCCTGAAAAAAGAAAATATCAAAGAGAAAAGAATGATGATCGGTGTCAAAGTCTGCAGAGAGGCCAAGAAGGATTGCCATTGGATTTGGCAATGAAAAGATCCTTAGAAACTTTGGAGAGAGCAATTTCAGTAGAATGATGAGGTCAGAAGTCTGATTTTAAGAGGTTAAGAAGAGAGTGAGAAAGAAGTGGAGGAAACTATTGTAGGAAGCATTATCAAGCAGTTCAGCCACAAAGGGTTAAAGAAAGGCTTAAGAAGAAATATAGAGCAATAGTCAGGGAGACAGAAGGATCAAGTGAGTTTTTTAAGGATGGAAGAGATATAGGCAGTTGACTATAAAGGAACCAGTAGATAGGGAGAAATTAAAGATGTAATAGAGTGGGGTGACTGAGGGAGGGGTTAATTGTACAGGTAGAGGGATGATATTTGTAATAATAAAATTCAAGAAGAGACAGATCACTTCTTCATTTTGTGGTATTAAATATAATAATAATCTTGTGAAGCAAATAGTGTAAATTTTTATTAAGCTAATTTTGCAGATGAGGAAACTGAAGCTTAGAGAGTGACTTGTCCAAGGTAATATAGTTAATGACTATCAGAGCCAAGGTATAAATTAGGGTCTTAGACTGTCTGTGTATGTATGTGGTATATATATATATATATAAATAAAATATGTGTGTATATATATATGTGTATGTATATGTATATATATAAAAATATGTGTGTATGTATATATGTGTATAAATGTGTATATGTATGTATGTGTGTATTTTTGTGCATTTTTAGGTATATGCATATCTAGACATATGTGTTTATGTATATGGATACATACAATACACATGTGTGTATATATGTACATTTGTGTGCATGTGTGTACATTTATTCTGTCACTGGAATTCCTGGAACTACAAGAGGGTTTCCTATAATGGTTTAAGTCATGGGTCAGCAAACTACATCCCCAAAGGCCAGATCCAGTCTTCAACCTCTTTTGCTATAGTCATTGAACTACCATTCTTAGCTCTTGGGCCTACAAGATCCCCATGGACAGTAGTTTCCCTAGCCCTGCTAAAGGTCACCTGTTGGCTAATTTAGCAACTTTTAGCTTCTCCACAGTTCTTTTTAAGGGGGCTCTGCTATTTTTTCTCCTACTGAATATTGTAAGCACAACTTTAAGATGATGGAACAGTTTTCAGAGATATTTATATACTGGTTTCCTTACATTTCTAACATTAAGAAAAGAATTAAATGATTAATGAGTCAAAATTATATCAAGTACCAAAATTTTAATAAATAACAAATCCAGAATGACAACAGTAAAAAAAAAAACCACTATCACATGAATTCTTTTCCCAATAATTCTACACATTAATATTCCATTTGGAACATTTTTTTTCTGAGGTGCTTACTGTTACTATGGCAACTCAATATTGGTTCCACAGTCTCTTGTATCAAGGGCAATACTGATATTGAAAGTTCTACGTAAGCCAGGATTCTAAAACTACATTTAACAATGCAAACCTGCAGTTTTAGATGACATATATATTGCAAAACTATGATTAAAACAAACAGCTACTTAGGACACTATATTTGTCATTTGTCTTATATAAATTGATTACATGATTATATGATTGCTGATATATAAGTTAATTTATTAATCATCCTTCCATTCTTAGTAACCAGGTTTCATGGTGGGGTGGGGGGGAGTTGGAAGGTAGAAGCAAATAATTTTATAAACTTGCGCCTTCTCAATTATTTACTTCAGTGAACTCAAAATAATCTGAAGACTGTTTTCTCAATGGAGAAAGATTCAATTTATCTCCTCTTCTGAGGAATTCAGTTTTTCCCCCTAAAACTTAAGCATTTCTCCTACTATTTTTATTTTATTTTATTTCTCCTACCATGTAATGTCTCAGAAGCTATTCATCTACATTCTCCCTCTTTTCAAGCTTCTGCCCTTCAGTTCATGGTCAAGAACTTCACCTCTTACTTTACTAAAGAGATAGATGCTATTGGGAATGAGAATACCCATTTTCCATTTGTTCACCCCTAAAAGTCTTTATTGATTTACCTATTATCTCTTTCTTCCCTTCTGATTCAGAGGAAGAGATGGATCTCTTGTCCAAAACTAACCAAATCCTTCACTGGTATTTTGATCTCATCTTTTTGTGTCTCCTCTGGAGAATTCGTCCTAGAGTCACACCTTCTGTTTCCAATATCTTTAATTTCTGCCACTTAGCTGGTTCCTTTCCTTCTGCTTATTAACGTACCAAGCCTTCCTTATTACAACAATAGCACCAACAACAAAATAATTCTTTGTTTGACTTCACTACTTCTTTTAATTACCAACCTCTTTCTTTCCTCCTTTTTCTGCCAGTCTGTTTAGATTGTTCTATAAGTACAATAGTCTAAAACTTCCTCCATTTTCTCTCATCCATCCTTTCCTTTACCTCATGCAATGCGGCTTCTGCCCAGAGGTGAATATTTAACAATTGACTATCCTCTCTCTCTCTCTGTATTAATCAATTGCCAGACATTTAGAAGAAAATTATTCCCAGTCTCCTCCTAGCATTCTCTCATTCCCATCCTTCTCAACTATACCCCACCTATGTATCACTCCCATCTTGCCCATTCTTTCTGCAGTGCCCTATGGAATTTCCATTTCCTAGCGAACAAACTCCCTTTCATCCTGGACTTTTCTCTCATACTTCTTCGATTTATTAGCTATCACTGAGACTTGACTCACAGTTATCCTCTCCAGGATTGGTTATACCCTCTTTCACTCCCTGGTACACTAGACCTGGAAGAGGAATCAGAATGCTCCCGTTGTCGCTGTCACTTCTCCACTCTTCCTTTACTCAGCAACCTTTCATCCCTTAGGGAACACTTGATTAGAAATCTCCACCCATTTCCAATGATAATAGCTGTAGGATATTGAACCCTAAGTCATTCTTCTACCTTTTTCGAGGTATTCAGCACCTGGAACACCATCTTCCTTTCCTCCCTAACTCCTAACCTTATGCTAAGGGAATTTAACATCCCCATAGATGCTCCCTCACAAACCTTAGCTTTCCAATTCTTCAGCCTCTTTAAGTACAGTGATTTAATCTGTTATTCCATCTCAGAAATGGGAAGTAAATCTCACCATATTCACCAGTGTTCTACTTCCCTAATAAGCAACTCTATCTTTCCATAACTTCCTGTCATCCCACCTCTCCTTATGACTCCTTTTTCCTAAACTTATTCTTTGCCCTCACTGAGACCTCCAGTCTCTCCACCATATGATACTTCTCAGGCCATTGTGCCTGCTTCACTTTATTCACTTTCCAATTTCAACCCAGTTGCTATCCATTTCAGTTCTGAATCACCCTGTGCTCTCAATCCCTTGTCCCCTTTTCTTATTGCCTCTCATCTCTGACAGAACCTCAGTCCTAGATTACTGTCACTGTTTGCTTCCTCCTGATGCACAAAGTAACTACTGAACACAGCTGAGAGAAGTATCGTAATCACGCTGACTGAGCAGGCTATGAATGAATGTTACCTAACCTCAACTGGACCCTGTGTGCGGTGAGGCAGTTCTTTATTCCTCCCATATTGATTTCCTCTCTCACTCATCACAGATGCTATCCCAGATCTTTTCTCTCCTTGAGCTTCCGTAAACATCTCTTCTTTCTCTCAGCTAAGGTCCTTGCTTCTTTTCCTGAACGAGGCCATTAAGCATTGAGTTCCATCAGCTCCCATCCTCATCTCAAAACTCCTTGACACATACCCCATTCTCTTTTTTTTTTAATCTAGTCTTTGATACAGAGGTTGCCCTTCTTCTTATCAATCTCTATTCATGTGCATGTGATCTCATTAGCTCCCATCTTCTCTAGAAAACTACATCCTCAATCATCCCTTCTCTTAAATATTCCTCCTCTCCCTATTGGTTCCTTCCCTATTGCCTTCACATATGCCTGTCACCCCACACCCCACCCCCATCCTTAAAAAATCTTCACTAGATCTTGCTATCTTCTCAAGTCATTACTATATCTCCCCTCATTCCTTTTTCCACATTTTGCAATGTGGCTTCTGACTTCATAAATGCAACTGAAACTACTCTCTCCAAAGTTAACCCATAATCTCTTTTAAAAAGATCTTTTTTTGTTCTAGACAATAAAAATCAGTGAGTATTTCCACATATACAGCAGAGCAGAATTAGCAAACTGTTCATGAAACTGCAAATTTCTACTGTGGATAGCTTGCTTTTCTTTTTAAGTGTGTAAATTCAACCTTTAGCTTTCCAAACTGTCTTCCATGTCTGTGCTTCCTTTGGTTCTCTGATTTTTTAAAAAGATGTATTGATGATCATTTTTTCATTCCCTTCTTTTTATTTCTTTGTATTTTTTTTTGTTTATTTATTTGCTACCCTATTCCTTAGCCATCACCCTTCCCTTTTTGCAGTTGGAACAACTATGCATCATCAAGCAAAATAAATCCCCACATTGTCTGAAAATTTATGTCTCATTCCTCTTTTTCATCTTTTTTTATGAAACAACTGTCTTTCATAACATTCATGTACTGTAATTTACCTGTTCATTCTCTGCTTCATGGGTGCTTCTTTAGTTTTCAGTTCTTTGCGACTATGTATGCATTTGTACTAGGTCTTCTTCTCTTCCTTTTTTAGAGGTACTTAATTTGAGGCAGATGAACTTTTAAAAAATTTGGTATTTTATTTTTCCCCAATTTCATTTAAAAACAGTTTTTAACATTTGTTTTTAAAATTGAGTTCCAAATCCTTCCCTTCCTTCTCCATCCCCCTCATTGAGAAGGCAAACAATTTGATATAGGCTATACATGTATAGTCATACAAAACATATTTCCATATGAGTTATGTTGTGAAAAATAAAAACCCAAGAAAAATAAAGGAAGGGAAAAAAATCTATTCATGCTCCATCATTTCTTTCTCTGGGTTTGGATAGCATTTTTGTGATAAGTCCTTCATATTTGTCTTGGGGTACATGAACTTTAAAAAATATTCTTAAAGTTGTACTGTAATATAATAAGTTATCTTTGAGGTTCATAAACTTCACCAGAAATGTTAAAAATGTTTAATACTCTTTCTTTTGGTAACCTTATCAGCTTTCATAGGTTTAGTTGTCATCTTTATGTACATGACTCATATGTGGGTGCTCCTGTGTATAGATCCATCATATATACATACATACACACACACACTCACACACACACACACATATATACAGTCTCAGTTGTCCCCCTGAGTTTCAGGCATACATCAACAATTGCCTTATTGACATTACAAACTGAATGCCTCCAAGGTACCTTAAACTCAGTGTCCCAAACTGAACTCATTATCTTTCTCCCAAATCTAACCCTCTTCTACACTTCCCTATTTCTGTAGAAGGCATCACCATCTCTCCAATGTCCCATGTTCTCAGCCTCATTATTGTGGATTCCTCACTCTTTCTCATCCCATCCACCTAGTTGCCAAATCTTGCCATTTCTACATCCACAGCATGTTTCTCAGCTTACCCCTTCTTCTTGCCTCTTACAGAGCTATTGCTTTAGTTTAGGCCCTCATCGCCTTTTACCTAGATGATTGCAATAGCTTTCTAATTGGTCTCTTGCAACATCAATGCCATTTCCATATCAGTTGCTATGAATATGTATGTGTATTTCCAGGGTAAATTAGCAATATATAATAAGCTCTCTTCCTCAAAGGCAAAACCAAAATATTTATTGGGGACATCATTAGAATACCAGGAAGTAAGATTTAACAGGGTACTTATCACTAATCCAGGGAGCGCTGACATCCTAAACCTTTCTGTCAGGCCTCCCCACAAAAACTAGTTCCGCTAGACAAATTCCTCCCTCTCCCCACTCATAGGTTGCTTCTCTCTCTCTGTTCTGCCTGCTCTCACTCTCTACTCGTGCTCTCTTTCTCACTCCTCTTAGAGAAAGCTCCTCCCAGTCTGAGCTCCATCACAGGCTCCATGTATTAGGTCTATTAATGGAGTGGGGAAGATCTTCCTATTCTATTAACATTACATCTCCCTGCTTCAATTTCTTCAAATGTTCATTCTAAACATGGCTAGCAAAGTAGTCTTCCTTAAGCACAAATCTGACCATGCCTCAAAGATTAAATATAAACTTCTCTGTTTAGCTTTTAAGATCTTATAAAAAACCGACTGTGGCTTTGCATTGACCATCCTGAATGTCTGTATCTCACTCTCTCCTGAATTTGATCTCAGAGTTCCCCTGCTCTGTTAAGATGCAACTCAAGCACCCTCTTCTGAATACCCATCTTCTCCCTTACCAATAGCTAGTGACTTCCCTCCCAGTGAAACTTGCATTTAAATACTTTGTATACATTTGTATTTACTAACTTTATATTTATGATATATATATATATATATATATATATTTATATGTATTCATTTCTCCCTCATTAGACTTAAGCTCCTTGTGCATATGAATGGTTTCATTCTTTGCACCTGTATTCTTAGTAACTACCACAGAGTCTGGCACATAGTAGGTAGGTACTTTAAAATTACTTCTTAATTGATTATTGATTAAAGAAGATGTAGATAAGAAGTCTTATGGTGTTGTTATGATGAACAATTTAATATGTACTTTAAAATAGAGATTCATAGTTTCATATATAAACCTCTTTTCTGTTCTTTGTATGTGGAAATATTTGTGTTTGTTAAGTTTTATAACAAAGAAAGAAAAAAATTAAAGTACACTTTCAAAAAAGTACACTTTCCACTTACTTGGAATAACTCCCTATAAATTTCTCTACAGGATAAACTTTAAACTTGGAAGGTGCTATAATACAGTGGAAAAAAGCCTGATGGGGAAGGGAGAGTTGACAGAGGGTTGAGGTGCTCTGCTCTCTAGCAACTGTGAATATCTTTTCTTTGGGTGGAATGAGGAGGCATCAATCTCAGTGTATTATCTGGGGGAGGAAGGCTCAACAGAGATGAAAGGAGAATTGTGTGGACTGCTTATGGGTGTCTGTCTTTTCTTTAATTCAGGTTCAATAAAGTCTGTGATCCCTGTTCTCACCCTTCAACTGATCAATTACAAAAACCTTGGGATCAGGTCATGACCCCTACTTTGGACAATATTATAGAGGAATCCCTTAGTAAATTATAAAGTGCTATGCAAATGTAAGGTGGTAGCATTATTAAACCACATTGTGTGGCAACCAGAGAATTAGTGGCTTGGTGAAATACATAGTAGTCAGGAGTATGGTGCTTTTGCTGACTTCCATTTCATAATCTGTGAATGAGCTGTAGTCTCATACCTGTTCAAGTCATGTGGTTTGCTCCATCCTGAATATTTATCCTGAAATGTGGAAAGGACTGACACAAGTGATCTATGAATCACAGCTTGTGCACTGATCTTGGAAAAATCAAAGAGTTTGAGAATAGCATTTCAAGATTGGAGATGGGAAAATATCTCAATTAAAAAAAAAGTAAAGAGCACAGTTCTTTAAACTATAGACTGGTGAATTTAACCTGGATTCTTATCTATGAACAACAATATGGATATGGATATTAAAGGATGTATACTTTTAAATTCTTTTTATATGCTAAATAAGTGCTTGTAGAAATGAATTTAAACATTTTATTTTCATCACTGTCACTTCTTAGTGACCCCTCCTTACCTTTACCCCAATAGAATTTTCTCTGGCAATGAATAAATATTGTCAAGCAAAGCAAAGAAGCACATTGCCAATGTCTGAATGACTCATTCCACACTTATGGTTTACTATTCTACCAAAAAGCAGGAAGCATGATTCATCTTCACTTCTTCTGAGTCATGATTGGTCATGGAACTAATCAGAATCTTGAAATTTTTAAATATTCTTTTCCTTTATGTTGTAGTCATTATGTAAGTTTTTCACTTGGTTCTCTTTATTTTTTTTCTGCAACAGTTCATGCAATTCTTCCCAAATTTCTCCAAATTCTTCATATTCTCATTTCTTATATTCAATTGTATTATATATAACTATGGTTATATATAATATGTTATAATTATATTATATATTATAATATTCAATTATATTCATATACTACCATTTATCCAACCATTACCCTAATCAATGGACACCTACTTTTCTCCCAGTTTTTTTCTTCAAAAGGTGATGCTATAAATATTTTAACATTTGTGGGACCTTTCCCTTTGTCTCTATTTGAAGAAATGCCTAGTAGTAATATTACTGGTCAAAGGTATATATGATTCAGTGGCCTTCTAGTATGATTCAAAGAATGAATTTTGTATGTTTGGAGAAATTGATTGTTATAAGATAGCTTGGCTTTATTAAGAAGAGGTCATTCCAGATTAACTGCATTTTCTTTTTTGACAGATTTGTTGAACTAGTATATTAGAGAAATGTTATAGACAAATACTCTTAAAAACAAAAACTCTCCTTAGAAATTTTCTCCACCTTTTCCTGTTTCCCTTCATTCTCAACCCTTTATAATCTAGCTTCTGATTTTATCACTCAAATGAAACTGCTCTCTCCAAAGTTATCAATAAATTGTTAGATCTGATGGTCTTTTCTCAATTCACATCCTCTATCTTTCTGACACCAGTGACCACCTATTCTTTCTCACTTCTCTGAGTTTTCATGGCACTGCTTTCTCTTGAATCTTGAACCACCTACCTTTCTTTTTGTAATTTCTTTTTTGCCCTTTTTAAAATTTTGTTTTCAGTCTTCAACCATCACTTCCATATATTTTAGATTTTTTTTCCTCTCCTTCTCCCTCCCTCCCCCTTTGCTCCCTGGGATGGCATGCAGTCTTATATAGGTTCTACACATATATTCTTATTAAATACATTTTCACTTTAGTTACATTGCATAGAAGAACTAAAATGAATGGGAGAAACCATAAAACAAAACAAAGCAAAACATAACATAACACAAAAGAAAATGTTCTGCTTCATTTTGTGATCCAATTCCATAGTTCTTTCTCTGAGTGTGGAAGGTATTTTGCCTGAAGAGCATATTGGGATTTTTTATGTGCTTGCATTGCTGTGAAAGGTTAAGTCTACCAGAAACATTCCTCAAACACTGTGGTTGTCACTGTGTACAATAATCTCCTGGTTCTGCTCCTTTCACTCAGCATCAGTTCATGTAAGTCCTTCCAGGCCTCTCTGAAGTCTTCCTGTTCATCGTTTCTTATAGCACAATAGTGTTCCTTTACATTCATATACCACAACTTGTTCAGCCATTCCCCATTTGATGGACACTCCCTCGATTTCCAGTTCTTGACCACCACAAAGAGAGCTGCTATAAATATTTTTGTACATGTGGAACCCTTTCTCATTTTTATGATCTCTTCGGGATACCTTTCTAACCAGTTTTTTTCTAGTCTTATTTGATGGTTAATCACACATATAACAGCTCCTAATGATGTGTGCACTCGCAGGTTCTATCCTAGATTCTCTTCTCTCTCTCCATTTATTTACTTGGTGATCTCATCAGCTCTCATGGGTTCAGTGATCATTTCTATGAGATGACTTTACAAAAATATTGATTTCAGCCCTTGTCTTTCTCTGACGCTTTAGTCATATATCTCCACCCATCTGTCGAACATCAATCTAAGCATTTCCAAAATGAAGTTCATTGTCTTTTCCCCTAAACTCATTCTGTCTTTCAAATTTCTTTATTTCAAACTTCCTTTTGTTGATTACTTCCAATTTATCTTGCATATGGCTTGTTTGTACTGTCAAACCCCAAAAATAAATGATCAAAGAATCATAGAGGTTATATAATATCTGTTAACTCTGAAAAATACCAGAGAGCTCATATCCTAACTGTTAACTCTGAAAAATAAAATAAAACAAAACTTCAGAGAACAGAAAAAAAGCATTCTTTATTCCATTAGAGGATGGAAACTAGACATATGTGCTGGGGTCTCCTCTAGGAGAAGGCCCACGGCAGTGAGGCTGAGCATGAAAACATATGCAGTGGCTAGACAAAGAAACATGCAATGAGCTGTGGCCGTGGCAACGAGGGGGTAACAGCAACCAGGAGGCAAGTTTGATTCATAGCAGGGCTTCATGACTGGACCATGGTTCCTGCAGGTGCTTGTCAGAACTCAGGGACCACCTGAGGCTGATGTGAAACAACTCTGGGATTTTGCTGCAGCAGAGTTCCTGTAAAAGGTGAGCACAACTGATTGTGGTTATGCCTAGCTCAGAACACAGCTTGCTTCCTGGGCCTTAGCTCTGGAAAACAGGGTGTCTCCTAATAGTAAAAAGAGGAGTTAGAAGAGGACAATGGTCCTGGCATGGGAATCCTGAAAACACATGGTTATTTATATGGATTCCTACTCATTAGATTGTGAGCTCCTAAAAAGCAGAGACTATCTTCTTACCTTTATTTGTATCCCCAGCACTTAGCAGAGTGACTGGCACATAAGAAGGTCTTAACAATCATTTATTAACTGATTTACCGATTGCTGAGGACACCACTTTTCTTCTAGTCACCCAAGTTTATAATCTCAGAATGATTAACTTCTTACTCTCCTCTTACTATCCAATCAATTGTCAAATCTTATCATGATTCACACCACAACATCTAACACTGGTCTCCGTGATAATCAGACAGCCACTAGTCTGGTTCAAGTCCTTTTTGCCTCTCTCCTGAGCTATTACAACAGCCTTCTAACTGAAAGCTAGCAAGGATGATCATATGGAGTAAGGCGGCTTGTTTGTTTGTTTTTGTATTTTTTAGATGGGGAGACATGGGCATGTTTGTATGCAGCAGGGAAGGAACCAGTAGATAGAGAAAAACTAATGATAGAAAAGAGAGTAGGGATACAGATTGGGGCAATGTGATAAAAAGATGGGCAAGAATGTGGTCAAAGGTCTAAGTAGAGGGGTTTGCCTCTTCATCTGATAAAAGAGTGAAGGAAGGAATAGCAGGGAAAGATGTCAGAGAGGCGAAATGAAGAGGAGAGGAGTTCTTTGTGAATGGCTTTCATTTATTCAATGAAGCATTAGGCATGGTCTTCAGCAGAAAAGATGTGAGGAGTAGTGCTATGGGAGGCTTAAGGAGATATGACACAGTTTGGGATAGCTGGTATGGAGAATAGAATAGTGAATTGATAGAGAAAGAGCAGAATTATTGCCTTGCTTCAGTGACACAGTAGAGATTAAATAACAAATTTGTTGTGGACCCAATTACTATGGTTTAATAATTTCCTTCAGTTCCATTTAGCAGTATGTAAACAAGATCAAAGGAAAAAGATGACAAGTATAATTCAGCATTGAAGTTTGGTAAGGCAAAATCAACAATAATACAAGGGAGAAAAGATTCAAGAATAAAGAATAGTATGTGTGTTCATCCTTCATTGCCGAAAAAGACCATGCCATCAGAGAAATGATGACATGACTTGCACTTGACTTTGTTTTGAGCAAGGGAGGGCTGCGCAGGTCACTAGCCTCACTTCTCCTCCAGAGTCATCTGAATCCAGTGACCAGATATTCATCAGGATGACTGGAGATGACCCAGGATGAGGCAATTGGGGTTAAATGACTTGCCCAAGGTCACACAGCTAGTAAGTGTCAAATGTGTGAGGTGAGATTTGAACTCAGGTCCTCCTGACTCCTGCACTGATGCTCTATCCACTGTACCACCTAGCTGCCCCAAAGAATAGTATAGTGTTGAATTTATTTACTAAGAGGTTACAATACACCTGATAGGGCAAGGAGTAGTCAGAGCAAGGGCAAAGGTCTGTCAAAGAACTGGGGAGGGAGGGAAGGGAGAATATTCCTCACACACAACATTCCATCTCTCAGCTCTATCCCTGGTTCCCCACCTGAAGCCTGGATGCTTTTTCTCCTCACATCTACTTCTTACTTTTCTTGGCCTTCTTTAAGATTCAAATCAAGTCGTAGCTTTTGTAGGAGGTCTTTCTTTAGTCCTCTTAGCTACT
The DNA here is from genome assembly GCA_023548195.1 of Bettongia penicillata ogilbyi. Classification (NCBI taxonomy): domain Eukaryota; kingdom Metazoa; phylum Chordata; class Mammalia; order Diprotodontia; family Potoroidae; genus Bettongia; species Bettongia penicillata. The sequence goes on from JAJHZJ010000658.1 coordinate 137,319, forward strand.
AGTGCCTTCCCCTCTGAGATTACCTTTCATCTACTCTATGTATCTTCTATAAACCTAGCTTTTTCCATGTTGTCTCCTGCATTAGCAAGTGAGTTCCTTAAGGGTAGAGGTTACTTTTGCCTTTCTCTTTGTCCCCAGAACTTAGTACTTAGAACTCGACTGGTACTTAATAAATGTTCATTGACTGATTAATCATGAAGATAGAGATTTCCTTCAAAGATACAGCTTGCAATTCATTCACATCTGCCCATCCTATGAGAATCTTATTCATGTCCTCCCAAATGATTACCACAGGGGATCTGCCAAATGTGCTGGCAGCCTTCCTCCCGATAGTACAAGAGTACCTATGAAATATTCTGGTCATTTGCCTTCATCCCTTGCGCTTACCAATGGATTAGCCTGTCTTTTCTTTCTGTTAATTCCTTTACTTGTGTGACATTATTTTCTTGTGTTCTTTTTCAGATGTCCTCAATGGTTATGTGTTACAGCTTGTTCACATCATCCCTAAACCTATCCATTGTCCTTTTTCTGATACTCATCTTTACCTCCTTGGAGGTAGTAGAATTTCATGTGGAGCTGCCACAGAGCAACATTTGTAAAATAATAGTATCAAAAATATGGGCCTTTGTGTTCATAGGAAGACTGATATCAATAAAAGGGCTCTGCACTTTTTTTTCACTTAAAAAAATACATTGGCACTTTTTATTTTGATCTGATATAATGTTCCCTTAACAAGCACCCAAAATAAACCTCCTAGCAGTGTATCCTCCTAAAGCACATTGTTGGTTTTTTCAAAATTTATTTATTTATTTAACTTTTCAACATTCATTTCCACAAAATTTTGGGTTCCAAATTTTCTCCCCATTTCTCCCCTCCCCCCACCCCAAAACGCCCAGCATTCTACTTTCCCCTATCACCAATCTGCCCTGCCTTCTAACATTCCTTCCTTCCCTTATCCCCATCTTTTCTTTTGTCCTATAGGACAAGATAACTTTCTATACCCCATTACCTGTATTTCTCATTTCCTAGTTGTATGCAAGAACTATACTCAATAGTTGTTCCTAAAACCTTGAGTTCCAACTTCTCCCCATCCCTTCCTCGCCACCCATTCCCTTTGGGAAGGCAGGCAATTCAATATAGGCCATATCTGTGTAGTTTTGCAAATGATTTCCATAATAGTTGTGTTGTGTAAGACTAACTGAATTACCCTCCATCCTATCCTGCCCCTCATTGTTTCTCTTCTGTCTTTTGACCCTGTCCCTCCCCAAGAGTGTTGACTTCAAATTGCTCCCTCCTCCCACTGCCCTCCCTTCCATCATCCCCGCCACCCTGCTGATCCCTTCTCTCCCACTTTCCTATACTGTAAGATAGGTTTTCATACCAAAATGAGTATGCATTTTATTCCTTCCTTTAGTTGAACGTAATGAGAGTAAGCTTCATGTTTTTTCTCTCACCTCCTCTCCCTTTCCTTCCACTGAAAAGTCTTTTATTTGCCTCTTTTATGAGAGATAACCTGCCCCATTTCATTTCTCCCTTTCTCCTCCTAATATATTTCTCTCTCATCCCTTAATTTCATTTTAAGATATGATCCCTTCCTATTCAGTTCACCCTGTGCTTGCTCTCTCTCTCTCTCTCTCTCTCTCTCTCTCTCTCTCTCTCTCTCTCTCTCTCTCTCTCTCTGTATGTGAGGGTGTGTGTGTGCGTGTGTGTGTGTGTGTATGTGTGGTCCCACCAACTACCCAGATACTGAAAAATTTTGAAGAGTTACAAATATTGTCTTTCCATGTAGGAATGTAAACAGTTCACTTTTGGTAAGTCCCTTATGACTTCTCTTTGCTGTTTACTTTTTCATGCTTCTTCTCATTCTTGTGTTTGAAAGTCAAATTTTCTTTTCAACTCTGGTCTTTTCATCAAAAATGCTTGAAAGTCCTCTATTTCATTGAAAGACCGTTTTTTCCCCTGAAGTATTATACTCAGTTTTTCTGGGTAGGTGATTCTTGGTTTTAATTCTAGTTTCTTTGACTTCTGGAATATCCTATTCCATGCCCTTCAATCCCTTAATGTAGAAGCTGCTAGATCTTGTGTTATCCTGATTGTATTTCCACAATACTGGAATTGTTTCTTTCTAGCTGCTTGCAATATTTTCTCCTTCACCTGGGAACTCTGGAATTTTGCCACAATGTTCCTAAGAGTTTCTCTTTTTGGATCTCTTTCAGGAGGTGATTGGTGGATTCTTTCAATACTTATTTTGGCCTCTGGTTCTAGAATATCAGGGCAGTTTTCCTTGATAATTTCATGAAAGATGATATCTAAGTTCTTTTTTTTTTATCATGACTTTCAAGTAGTTCCATAATTTTTAAATTGTCTCTCCTGGATCTATTTTCCAGGTCAGTTGTTTTTCCAATGAGATATTTCACATTCTCTTCCATTTTTTCATTCTTTTGGTTTTGTTTTGTGATTTCTTGGTTTCTCAGAAAGTCATTAGCCTCCATCTGTTCCATTCTAATTTTGAAAGAACTATTTTCTTCAGTGAGCTTTTGAACCTCCTTTTTCCATTTGGCTAATTCTGCTTTTGAAAGCATTCTTCTCCTCATTGACTTTCTGAACCTCTTTTGCCAATTGAGCTAGCCTATTTTTGAAGGTGTTATTTTCTTCAGCATTTTTTGGGATCTCCTTTAGCAAGGTGTTGACCCACTTTTCATGCTTTTCTTGCATCTCTCTCATTTCTGTTCCCAGTTTTTCCTGTGCCTCTTTAACTTGATTGATTTTCAAAATCCATTTTGCTCTTCCATGGTCTGATCCCATTGAATATTTGTTTTGGATGTTTGGGATACAGAATCCTTGACTTTTAAGTCTTTCCCTGATAGTAAGCATTGTTATTCCTCATCTGAAAGGATGAGAGGAGATATCTGTTCACCAAGAAAGTAGTCTTCTATAGTCTTATATTTTTCCCCTTTTTTTGGCATTTTCCTAACCAGTTACATGACTTTTGGGTCCTTTGTCAAGAGTAGGGTATACTCTGGGGACCTGCAAGATCTCAGTTCCTACAAGGTAGCACAGTCGTGTGTACTGGTCTGGGCTCAGGGAAGGATTTTTGTGCCCAGAAGTGTTTTTTCTCCACAGGCACCTGACCTCCAGTTCTGCCAAGCTAGCACAGGGGGGCGGGTGGGCGGGGATTCAGTCAAGCTGTGGGGGCAGGGCCTCCATTCAGTGTGAGACAAAGACTAGCTGCCTCAGGGCATCTACACAGTGCTGAGGTAAGACTCAGCTCTTCAGTACCTCCAGGGGTTTTTATGATCCAGCTATGGTCTCAGGCTGCTGTAGGGGCTGCCCTGAGAACTCCTGCCACCTGCCTGATGTGAAGGCCCTTCTCCCTCCTGGCCTGCTGAATAAACCCCGTCACTGACCTTTGGCGCCTGTGGGTTGAGGGATCTGCGGACCCTCTGCTGCTGGGACTGGGGATTCTGCGACTGGAGATTCCATCCTGGAGGGCTGTTCATGAGCCTTTGGAGGGGCAGCCAAGGCTGGGCTGGGCTCCATGCTCTGAGCTCCGTGTCTGGTGCAACTGACAACTCCTGTGAGTCTTTCAGGTCACCCTGGGCTGGAAATCTCCTTCACTCTGTTGTTCTCCACTTCTGCTGCTCCAGAATTTGTTGAGAGTCCTCTCTACGGGTGTTTTATGGGCTGTGTGGGGGCAGCCTCCGTATGTGTGTCTTTCTACTCTGCCATCTTGACTCCGCCCTCCTCTGCACTTTCTTAAAGCGTTCCAGCCCACTCATCTTTTCCTTTTTAACTCTGGGCTCAACTCATAGATCATATGTACTTGTCTTGGATACAGTTATTGTTGGACCAGCTCTTTAAGTTGTCTGTCCCAATGCACATTGAAATTTCAGCCAAAAAAAAAAAAATTCTACATTTTTCTTTCCTATATGGAAAGGTAAACCAGACTCCTTTGAGTGATTACACATCTTTTCCAGAAGCTTTTACAGTGGCCTAGGGTTTGATAAAATCAGTACAATGTCATTTACAAATAGCACCTTGACCTAGACTACATGTTGGATTTATTCCATTACAGTAGAGAGTACCTTTGGTGAGCATACATTTCCATGATTTGTACCTCATTTGATATTTATTATCAGGGGTTAGTAAACAGGGCTAATTCTGTTAAATTTTATAAAGCAAGGAATTCTGGGTGGTCTTGAAACATAAAAAAGAGACACCTTGCTGTAAAGGACATTTTAAGATTTTTGTTCTACTAAATCAAATGCTTTTTTGTAATCAGCAAACAATAAGCTAAGTGGGATCTTATATTTTCTATATCTTTCTATTAATTGCAAAATGATAAAGATATAGTCTATTTATTGCTAAATCCTGCTTGTTTCACACTAATATCCTCATGAAGTTTGCCCTAGATTTGTGTGGGAGAGTAGGAACATAAGTCAGTGGTTTTTGATATTTTCTTGATCACCTTTTTCAGTCCTAATAGGGATCAAGATTTTTTCTATGTCTTTTGCACATTACCCTCCTTCAGATATCTTGCATATCTCTTCCTCAATGACCTTATAATTGTTATCTCCTCCATTATGACTCCTCTTCATATAGTTGAACTAATCTAGATGTTTTTGTTTTCTTTACTACCATTTCTGTCTCTTCTATAAAAACCTCAAGGACTTTATATTAGCTTCCAAATGTGATGTTTCTATGAACCTTGATGGAGAAAACAGTTTGTCAAAATGACTTTGCAAATCTTTTCTATTTTCTGCTGGTTATAGTTCCCCTTTCTTTTTCATTCCTGGATGCCCTTGGAATGACTTTACTTAGTTGGATATTTTGCTAAGCTTTCTTTAGATTAGTTTGGTCTTCCATTTTCTTCTCTCTTCTTTATGAAATGAAAGTACTCATCATTATTCATCCTCCTTTACAAATTTACAAAAGAGCTCACATTCTAACCTGGTGTTGCCTTTAGCAACCATCTTTCTCCATTTAGTAAGTAATAAGATAATTGCTGGCTAGGGTATTCTGGGCTCTTTTAGTCTGCTTGTGGTAATTAATTTACATTGCACAAAACTTTTAGGTGAAATTATTGTATTTAGTGTCAATGTCCCTTTTGACTTTCAGCTATAGTCAGTTTTGTTATAATGCTTATTTAGAAAACATGAATTTGTTTCAATATGATTGACATTTAGGCATAAATTGAGGATAAGATGAATTTCAAGTTTCTTTATGTACAATTTAATCTGCAAGGAACAACAAGAACACACAAAACTGCACCAAGTTGAACCAAGCCATTTAGGGAAAGCATAAAACACATAAACTCATAAACACCTCAAACATTTACCAGTTTATTTCATATATGTTCTCCTACAAGGTTGTGTTTTGCTATTAATTTACATTTGTGAATTTTTCAATATTTAAAGATTCCCCCCCACACTCATTTAACCACCCAAATTATTCGAATGAGTCCGAGAGTTGTAACTACAGAGGCTGCCCTCTCACCTAAAGCCACTGATTTTGCCAGCCTGAGCCCTGTGAGACCTGGGATGCAGGCTGAGTTGCTCACATTGCCACCATTTATTATAGTATTTATTTGTTAACCATCTAACATAGGTAAAACTATGCTACCATCTTCATAAGGTCCTTATCTTTTTAAAAAATGTATCATTAATGATGTTTTAAAGTGTTTTTGCCCCATTTCCCCCATATACCTTGTGGTTTTTATTGTGAAATTTTGTCTAACCGTGATTTTTAGGAACACGTATCACTTTATAGCAGAACTGTCTGTGCTTGTTTAAGTAATTAAGGGTTCAATTATTTTAATTTCACTCTATCTTTTTAAAATGTTTCATCTTATTGTTTTCTGCAAAGTATGATCTTAGCTTTGAGGAGTTGACAGTTAGACTATACACATAGAACTGACTCAACAATGACTCCTACATCAATATCAAGTCTTCCTTTCTCTTAAAGCAAAATCCATTTCATTTTTTATAGTGTTATTTGGTTTCAGCAAAACAGTGTTTGTAATACAGAGATGTGAGGCTCCCATGTAATCTACGTTAGGAGAGGCTCTAATTTTTTTCCCCTCAACCATACTTTCCCATTTATTTCTACCCATTGTTTCTTTATCCAACCTTTGCATTAAAGTCACCACGTGTCAGAGTATATGTTGGTTTGACATGGAAAGTTTTTGTTAAGTTCCTCACAGAATTTCTCTACTACTTCATTCTTGGCAACTGATGTTGGTGCATAAGCTAAAATTATTTTCATGGTGGTCTTTTTGCAAATACTTAGCATTGCAATATGTGAAGATCAAAATTTCCATGAAATAATGTTTCTTGTCCAGGCAAAATAAATAAAATAAAATCCATTTCATCATTTACTTTCTTTACCTTTCCACAGAACACCCATGAGTCATCGTGCCATTTAGCTGCAACTTCCTGCTTTTGGCTTGATTATTTAATAGCAAGAATACTGGGATTGATATGATTCTGTTTCTAGTAATATGTTCACTCAGTCATTGGACAAACATCACACATTTAGAGTACTGTCAATCAAACTGAAGTTTGTTGAGAGTCTAAAAATTAAGGGATTCTTTCCATCTCTTTCACCCTTTCCTGTCACTCTGCCACTGGTACTGCAGAAACAGAAGGAGTTTACATAGTCTTGAGGTTCATTTGAGTTTGTGCTCCAAAGTTTGTCTTCCATATCACGATGAGGCATTGGAGTGGGACTTTGTAAAGGGCATAAAAAATAGAAAATGAAATGTCACAGAATACTGTTACGTCTATGCTTGGCTTAAAAAAATTCAACTGCACAAATAAAAGGTGATAAAGTATGATGTAACAATAGTACACATGAAAAAATTCAGAGTTTTAAGGTGGATAAAGGTCAAATGTGAACCAATAATGAGACAAGAGCAGTTCCAAAGCTAATGCATTAATAGAGGGATGGTGCCCAGAATGAGAGAAGTGACAGTTCTTTTACCATTCTTCCAGACCATAGTAGGAGTATTATGTTCATTTCTAGACACTACTTTTTATATTGTTACCAAACACCTTTTATCCTTCTAGGAATTGGAATTTTTTAAAGTTTCTATTTATTTTATTTTTAATTTATAGAATAAAACAAGCATCTCCATAACATAATAAAAAGATTATTACACATGAAACTGCAAATCTGTTATGTACAACTTGCTATTCCTTTTAAATATATAATAAAGTTATAATCATTCTACATATACTTCTATTTATCAGTTCTTTCTTTGGATGCAGATAGTATCTTCTTTATAATTAATTTGGATACATACACAGTCAAAATGACTTAGTTGCTCCAATTTATTCTTAAAATAATATTGATGTTACTGTATAATGTTCTCTTGGTTCTGCTCATTTCACTCTTTATTATTTCATGTAAGTCCATCCTTGTTTTTTGAAGATCATCAATCCCATATATCTTACAGAACAGCAGTATTCCATCACAGTCATATACCACAACTTGTTCAGCCATTCCCCAATCGATGGGTTTCCCCTCAATTTCCAGTTCTTTGCCACCACAAAGAGAGCTACAATAAATGGTTTTTCCCTAGCTATCTTTGGAAATACCATGTTTCACCATATAATCACTGCAGATTTTATGCTATTTTTGCAAAAATAGGATGTGACTATTTTTTGAAACTTTTTTAAAAATTGTGCTGGTATTACTTGTCTTTTAGTTTCCACCAGTCTCGCACCAACTTTTCACTCACTGAAAACTGTCTTTCCTCAGTCCTGTTTCCATGCTGTTCAGCAAACACTATCACTTTTAGCTCAAAGCCTGCAAGATAGTTTTCATAATTATGCATAACCAGAAAGAAATGCTTCATATGTGAATGCATGACTGGCAGACAAATTGTACAGTTTAACTAGTGTGTAAGTCTTAACCATATCATATGACTTACAGCAATTTTGCCTATCTACTTGGCTCCCCTTGCATCTATGGCTCTTCACTGAGTTGAGTGAAAATACCAGTAGTACTGCAGTGCTCTAAACAGATCACACAAGTTGGCTTTTGTAGGTTGAGAATTCTAAGCTTGCTGCTTGCAATGCCCAAGAGATAAATGTGTATCCATATAGCACTGTTGAATATATGGCTGCTCTAAAAAACCTTTTAAGTGCCTTGACAAACAGAATTATACCATGCAATGAAGGATTATAAACCAATTTTTGGACTGGAAAATAAATACAACAGGGTGTGATGATTGTGCAGTAGCAACGATTATGTGGTGAAATAGAAGTGGTGTTACTGGGTCAAAGGGTTTAAACTGGATCAGTGAAATACAGTAGACCTAGAAGTGATGTTACTGGGTCAAAGGGTTTAAACTGGATCAGTGAAATACAGTAGACCTAGAAGTGGTATTACTGGGTTTAAACTAGATCAGTTTAATAACTTTTTGAGCATAATTCCAGATTGCTCTCCAAAATGGTTGGATCAATTCACAATTCCACCAACAATGAATTTGTGTCCCAATTTTTCCACATTCCCTCCAACATTTTAAAATCTGTTCTGTATAAAATGCTATCTCAAGGTTGTTTCAATTTGCATTTCTCTAACCAATAACGATTTAGAGTATTTTTTTCATATGACTATAAATCATTTTGATTTGGGTACTACTTTTTAGAAAGAGCTCTGACAAGTTAGAACACATCTGGTAGAGGGTATTCAGGATGGTGATGGTACTGGAGACTATACCATAGGAAGATTTGGTGAAGGAACTGGGGATGTTTTGCCTGGAGAAAAGAAGTCATGAAAGTGAATGCCTCCAGGGGTCAGAAAAAAAAAAGTTTTGGGTTTAGAGATAGTTTGGGGCATGACAAAAAGAAAAGCTTCCCAACAATTTTCACCATCTAAAAACGGAATAAAATGTAACTATCTTACATGGAGGACTGACTCATGCTAGTAGTTAAATAAATGCACAGGTGGGGAAAGGACAATTCCTTTAGGAAATGGGCAAGAGGTAATTGGAGCTAGACAAGTGTAAACTAAAAACCGAATAGGACCAAGTGGATTTATAACCAAGAATTCAGTGATGGTTTAACACAAGGAACACTATTAACATAATTGACTATACCAACAACAAAAGTTTTTAAAATCATATGATTATATCAGGAGATGCAGAAAAAGCTTTTGATAAAGTATAACATTCATTTCTATTAAAAACACATAAGTACAGGTATACATGAATTTTTCCTTAAATTTATTTTTAAAAAAGCATTTATCTAAAGCCATCAGCAAGCAGTATTTGTAATGGGGATAATCGTCTTTCTTAAAACATCATACTTTGTTATGGAAATGCTTGTTTTATTCCACAAATTAAAAATAAAATAATTTAAAAAACCCCAACAAAACCAGACTGAGTTGCAATCAGTTATTGTTGTTTCAAGAGGGTCTGAAATCAGTGAGAGAAGAATTTGTTCCAGTATCAAGAGACAAGATTCAGGGAATTTCAGGGGGTTTGATTCTCTGAAAGTCTTTAAGTAGAGCTCATCAGAAACATAGAGGAGATTCCTATTTGGGAAGAATAGATGACTTTGATATTATTTGATATTGTAATACTTTGTGAGTACAAAAAAGGAGTGTATCTCAAAGAAGAAGATTTCAGAAATTGTGATTAATTTATGCCCTATTTACAACTCATTTAAGTAAAAATCATGACGTTAAATGGGAGCCTAAGAACTAAGGGCTACATCAAATACTAATAGCAATGACTTTGAATGGCATATAAAACAAAATGTATACATTCCACAAAAGGATCAAGAACTGTATTTACCATAAACTGGTAATTTCACTTGTATCTATGAGTTTTCAATCATGTATTTTATAGCTTAGCAAACACCTATATATAAATGCTGACAGCTTCAGACCCAATGTGATTGAATGTAGAGATGGCCATCACATCATCAACCTGTGATAATGATTTTTGAGACAGAATCGTGTACTGGGAGGCAAGAAGACTGAGTCAAATCCTTTTCTACCATGAACTTGTTACATGATCTTGCATGACACTTTCATGGTTTTCTCCAAGTTTCACTCCCTCAGGATCTTTTCCTCTGGTTTGCTAGAGTGCCTGAAACTCTGCCCCAAGCTATTTATCTCCTGGCAGTCCCCTCAACTTTGAAATTGTTTGGTCTTTAGGAGTGCTCTTTCAAAGGCCTTTAAAGTAATGTACTAGCGCCTTAGCAAGGAAGTCATGATCACTGTGTAATACTGACGGCTGAGAGCAATACTTTTAGGAATTGTAAGCAAGTTTTGAGGGAAAGAGGATGATGATTGTGGTGGGTGGTAGAGATGGTGCATGCGTATGGTGTGTGTGTATGTATGTTAAAGGTAGCAAAGTAAAATCTAACATCAAGGTATTAGATTTCACTTGGATTAATCAGTCATTGGAACTTTTAAATTTTCCTTTTCTGTTGTAGCTATTTGGTGCTCCATCTCATGATATGTATGTATATGAATGCACACAATAGCAGCTGACAGTTTTATGGTGCTATACATTCATTGCTTAATTTTATCATCCCCAATAACCCACTAAGGTGGGTCCTTCTATGGCTGGACCTGACCTATGATTTCACTGATATGGATTCTTCATCGTGAGGAAACTCCCAATACCAAAGCAGATAATCAGCACCTACTCTATAATTTATAGTCTTAAGAATATTTCCTAGGGACACTGAGAGGTTAAGTGATTTGTCCATGATCACACAGCCAGCATGTTTCAGAGACAGGACTTGAACCCAGGTTTCCTTGACTCTGAGGCAAGTTCTCTATCCCTTATATCAAGCAGTCTTTCCCTGTGTAGTAGGCACTGCAATATTATTTCCATTTTATAAAAGAGAAAACAGAGTCAGAGAAGCTAAGTGACTTGCCTATGATCACACAGCTACCGAGTCAGACAAGATTTCCCCCCTCCCCACTGCCCTTGTTTAAAAAATTCTGAACTTAACACACATCCACTAAAATGACCATTTGCATATATACAGTAGGGCAGAAACAGAGTTGTACATGAAACAAAATTTCTACTATGTACAACTTGCTTTTCTTTTTAAGTATATAACATGTTACATCCAGAACTGTTCTGTTTGTTATTCCTTCTGCTTTCCTCTGTGCATTTCAAAAGCATGTTTCAATCATCCTCTTTCAGATGGAAAGAGTGAACCTTACTCTCATCAGCTTTGACTTAAGGAGGGAATAATGTGTACACTCAATTTGGTTTGAAAATCTATCTTATACTACAGGAAAGTAGGGGGAAGGGGATAAGTGAGGGAAAAGTGGGGGATGATAGAAGGGAGGGCAAATGGGAAGAGGAGTAATTAGAAGTAAACACTTTTGAGGAGAGACAGGGCCAAAAGAGAGACTAGAAGAAATGAGGGGCAAGATAGGATGTAGGGAAATATAATTAGTCTTTCATAACATGACTGTTATGGAAATGTTTTGCATAACTTCACATGTATAAGCTATACCAAATTGCTTGCCTTCTCAGTGGGGATGGATGGCGAGAGAAGAAGGGAGAGAAGCTGGAACTCAAAGTTTTAAAAACAAACATTAAAAATTGTTTTTACATACAACTGAGGAATAAGATATATGGACAATGGGGTTTAGAAATCTATCTTGCCCTACAAGAAAATATAGGGGATGGGATAAATGAAGGGAGGCATGTGATAGAAGGGAGGGCAGATTGGGGGAAGGGGTAATCAGAATGCACAGTGTCTTGGGGTGGGCAGAGGGGAAAGATGTGAAGAAAACTTGAAACTCAGATTTTATGGAAGTGAATTTTGAAAACTAAAAATGAATTAATTAATTAATTAAAAAATAAATAGAGTTAAGAAAAACAAATCCCAATATTAGTTGTATCTTAGGACATATCTCATTCTGCAACATAAATTCATCATCTCTCTGTTAGGAGGTGGGTGTCATGCTTCATCATTACTACTCTAGAGTTATGGTTGGTCATTGAATTGATCAGTTGTTAAGTCTTTTAAAGTTGTTTTTCTTTATGATGTTGTTACTATAGAAATTGTGACTCCTTGATACTTGAACTCTTTCTTTCTGTCTTTTGGTATTTTTTTTAAAACCTGGAACATCTGTATCTTGGTTATGATATTCAAGAATGCTTTTTCATTAAATCTATTTTAGTTTTAACTTTGTCTGAGATCATGATTGCTACCCCTGCTTTTTAACATAATAAATTCTACTCCTGACCTTTTATTCTTTGTGTAAATCTCTCATTTTTATAGCATTTCCTAAAAGCAACATATTGTTGAATTCAAATTTTTAATCTGATATCAGCTCTTTTTCTTAAAGAGAAAGAATTAATTTAAGTATCATGGACTCACAGTCAGAATAATACAAGATTTAGCAGTTTCTACCTTAAAGGAACAGAAGGCCTAGAACATGATATTCTGGAAGGCAAAGAAGCAAGAATTACAACTAAGAATCACCTACCTAGCAAAACTGAGCATAGTCCTTCAAATGGACATTACATGTATCAGAAGACTTTCAAGTATTCTTGATGAAAAGACCAGAGCTGAATAGAAAATATGATTTCAAACACAAGATTTAAGAAAAGTACAAAAAGGTAAACAAAAAAAAAGAAATCATAAGGCATTCAATATGGTTAAACTACTTACATTCCTACATGGGAAGATGATTATTATTAGAGCATTTAGAATGGGTATACATGGTGTTAACAGGATTTTTACTATGCCAGTAAAGTGTTCCTTCACACAAAGCAGGTCTAGAGACAGCAGTGCCAGTAATTAAGTAGTTTAATTAATCAATTTCAGAGTGAGGAATGTTCTCTTAGCTCAAATAAAAGTACAGGCAGGGAAGCACAAGTGGGGAAGAAGTGGTGGGGGAAGGTGGATTATAAACAATCATTTAGTGGTTCCCCATGAGAAACCCACAAATCCCACAAAACAACAATTCTGGAGTCAAGTCTTTGGGGATCATGACCACCTCCCTTAGAGTATAGAACCAGAGTTCTGTAATGGGAATAGGTTCTACAGTCTTTGATTCACTTCACTTAAAGTCTGGTGATCATGAGTTTATCAGAGTTTTGATTAATCAGTTTAAGCTTCATTGTGAGCTCTGAGTCCCGAGCCAGGGGCAGCTCTTGAGAAAACTAAATTATTAGTATATTCATTACACATATCATATAAATCAATATGAAAATTATAAATTCCCTTCTCAATAGACAAAGGTCACAGGTATGAGTTGACTATGATGGGATAGTCTCTAAAAAAATAAAATGAAAGGGTGAGAAAAAGGAATGTACTGGAAAAAGGAGGAGAAAGCAGCAAATTTTCTCACATAAAAGAGGTACAAAAGAGCTTTAATTTTATTTATTTATTTAGTTAGTTATTTTTACCAAAGAAATTTCATAGTGGAAGGGAAAATGGGGAAGTGGACAAGAGCCCTTGAACCTTACTCTCATTAGAATTGGCTCAAAGTGGGAATAGCTTATACACTCAGTTAGATGTAGAAATCTATATTACCCTACAGGAAAGTAGGATTAGAGAAATGCAAATTAAAGCAATTCTGAAGTACCACCCCTCACCTATTAGACTGGGAAAATGACAAATGTGGGAGGGAAAGTGGGGAAATTGAGACACTAATGCACTGTCCATGGGTCTGTGAACTGATTCAACCACTCTGTACAGCAATTTGAAACTATACCCAAAGGGCTATAAAACATGCATCCCCTTTGACTCAACAAAACTGCTACTAGGTCTGCATCCTAAAGAAATAAAAAACAAAAAGGAAAAAGGACCTATATATTAAAAAATATTTATATCATGTTTTTTGGTGGTGGCAAAGAATTGGAAATCGAGGGAATTGAGGAGTGGCTGCCCAAGTTATGCTATATGATTGTGATGGAGTAACACTATTATGTTATAAGAAATGATGAGCAGGATGCTCTCAGAAAAACCTGGAAAGACTTACATGAACTGATGCCAAGGGAAATCATCAGAACCAGGAGAATATTATACATAGTAACAGCAATATTGTAAAATGATCAACTGTGAATGACTTGGCTATTCTCAGCAATACAATGATTGAAGACAATTCTGAAGGACTTATGAAAAATGATCTCCATCTCCAGAAAAAAAACTGGAGTCTGAATGCTGATCAGAGAATATTAAAAAAAAACCAAACAACTTTATTCTTCTTGTTTTTTGGGGGGTCCTGTGTTTTCTTTCACAACATGACTAATGTGGAAGTATATTTTGATGACTGCACATGTATAACTATGTCAAATTGCTTGTCTTTTCAGTAAAGGGAAAGGAGAAGGAAGAAGGAGTAGAATTTGGGATTCAATATTTTAAATAACAAATGTTAAAAATTATTTTTGCATATAATTGGGGAAAAATAAAGTATCAAATTAAATTAAATTTAAAAAGTATATTTTGAATTATTCGGGTATCAGTCAGTCAATAAACATTTATTAACTGCTAGGCACTGCACTAAGCACTGGGGATACAAAATGAGGCAAAAGACAGTCCCTACCTTCAAGGAACTCACAATCTAATGGGATCAATAAGCAAGCAAATAAGTACAAAGAAATTATCTAAATTAGGAAATAATTTAGAGAGATACGGCACTATAATTAAGAGGTTGAAAAAAAATTCCTGTTGAAGATGAGATTTCCCAGAAGCCTGGGGAAGGCAGGAGGTGAAGATAATGAGTTAGAGCATTCCAGGCATAGGGGACAGCCAGAGAAAATGACTAAAGCTCAGAGATGGAGTATTTTATTCAGAAGCCAGTCTCACTGGATCGAAGAGTAAATAGAAGGAGTTAGGTGTAGGAAGTCTAGAAAAGTAGGAAGGGACTGTTATGAAGGGCTTTGAACACCAAACAAAGGATATTCTATTTAATTCTGGAGGTGATTAGGAGCCACTGGAGTTTATTTAGTAGAGGAGATGACATGATCAGACCTGTGAGTTAGGAAAATCACTTTGGTGACTGAATGGATGAATGGATTGGAGTGGGGAGAGAGTTAAGGCAGGCAGTCTCATCACCAGGTTATTGCAAATATTCCAGGTGTGAAGTGATAAGGGCCTCCACCAGAGAAGTGACAGTGTTGGAGAAGAGAAGGGTCTTATATAATTTACCACAAAGGTAAATTAAATTTACCACTAAAGTAAAATTGAGAGGCCATGACAATAGATCAGCTATGAGGGGATGAGAGATAGTGAAAATCAAGGATGACACCTAGACTGTGAGCTTGGGGAACTGGAAAGATGGTGTTACCCTCAACAGTAATGGCGAATAGTCCGTGGAGTTGTGGGGTAGGGAACCTCAAGGCCATATGTGGCCCTCAAGTGTGGTCCTTTGACTGAATCCAAACTTCACAGAAGAAATCCCCTTGATAAAAGAGTTTGTTCTGTAAAACTTGGACTCGGTCAAAAGGACATAGAAGGCCACGTGTGGCCTTGAGGCTGCAGGTTTCCATCCTTTGCAGGGCAAAAGATAATGAGTTCAGTTTCAGAAAGTTGAGTTTAAAATATCTATACTCAATTTGAGATGTCTGAGAAATGTGAGATTGGAGATCAACAGAAAATGGTTAAGACAAGAGGTAGATTTAAGAATCATCAGAACAGATAATGGTGATAATGTATGTTTGGCAGATGCTGTGTTTGAAGAGAGGCTTTAAGGTAATATTTGCTCTGTCAAATAAAATTCCTTTTTATAACTAACCAACAACAAGCATGATGAGAACTTGTTTTCTTTATATCTTTCAGTCAGGGCAGTATGTATGTGTACACATACACACATGTATTGGTTTATATTTGTATATGTATACATATGTGTGTATATTTGTGTATATCTGTATATAGACATATACACACACATATATGTACATGTTAGCATAACTTGTGATGACAAGGAACTAGAAACAACCTAAATTTCCAACAGTTGGTAAATAAATGAAAAAATATGATGAATCATTAAAAAATATTGTCAGCCTTATTGCTTCATACAGCAGCTAGGAGTTGGGGGGTGGGGCATGGCAGAACAAATTTGCAGAAAGCTTGATGTGAGACCCAATTAAGTCAGATCATCCTAAGAGCATATAAAGCTGAAACCACAGAGATAGCAAACAGACAAAAAATGCAAAGAATTTTCAACATTTCTCCAACAAACTGTTTTCTCCATCTGTGAGAGCGGAGTCACCATATTTGGGCTCAACATCACAGTCCCTAATATGCTTGCTACATGAGGAAGCAAAAATTACACTCAAGAAAACAAAGACAGGAAGAATAACCGAGACAGACCCAGAATACACAAAGGAGGTCTGTTCTAGAGACAATACAGTTTTTAAGTGAACTGAAGAACTGATTCTCAACGTAGCTGAAAAAATGAAAGATAATGAATGATTGGCAAGAAAAACCCCAAAACACAATGTTATTCCTCCTGTAAGAAGCAATCAAAGACAGCAATTGCCCCTGCCTACATGCCTAGTTTTTCATCTCTGTATATACTTTCTGAGTATATATACACATCTATACACATATCAAGGATATCTTTGGTGAAAATATTTCATGATATTATATTTTAGACACAATTTACTGAAAGGTTCAAAGAATGCAAGATCACTTTGTGTTTTTTTATTTGTTGACTAGTTAATAACATTTTATTTGATAGAATAAATTGCATCCTTAAAGGCTTTCTTCCAAAAAGATATCTCTTCTAGATAGTAGGCTCATACAACATTTCTTGATAGATGTCATAATAGAGGTATTATTCAATAGTCCTTTGTTAATTAATATCAAGCAAGGCATAAAACCAGGTTAAGTAGATTCTCCACAATTGTTTCCTATTAACATGGAGTATATCCAGTATACAGTCCAAATAGAAGAGAGATTTTCTATAGACTAAGAGATCTTCCAGTGAATTTTACAAAATGCAGACTGGCTCAGTGTAACTCCACGCATTGGAAAAACAAATGAAGAATGCATGCTTTTCAGATTGTGACATGCACTTTGATAAACACCTGATAGATTTGGTCAAACAGTAGAGGCATACCTCATTTCATTGTGCTTTGCTTTATTGCACTTCACAGATACTGCACTTTTTTTTTTTAACAAATCAAAGTTTGTGACAACTCTCTGTCAAGCAAGTCTATTGGTGCCTTGGTGCCATTTTTCCAATAGCATGTGTGCACAATGTATCTCCATATCACATTTTGATAATTTTCACAATATTTCAAGCTTTTTCATTATTATTATATCCATTATGGTGATCTGTGACTAGTGAACTTTTATTTTAATATTATTGTTTTGGGGTGCTTTTAACCTTTCCCATATAAGATTTTAAGTGGTAAGATAAGAATTTAAGTGGTAAGATAAGAATTTAAGTGGTAAATGTTGTGTATGTTCTGACTGTTCCATTTCTCTCCCATTCCTCAGAACTTCTTATTCTGAGACACAACAATATTGAAGAATATTACAAAAACTTAGTTGATAATGAAGAGCAGGGTTTTAGGGGATTGATTTAGTTTTGAAAGAAATTCTACTATGGGTAAAATACATACTTTATAGACTGTAGTATAATGCAAACATAAATTTTATATGCAATGAGAAACAAAAGAACATTTATGTGACTTACTTTATTGTGATTTTCCTTTATTGCAGTGGTCTGGAAGTAAACCCATAATATCTTCACAATTATCCTGTACATGTACCTCAAATAGTTGTTGCAGTTGGAGGATGAGGTGGGTCCAAAACTGAATAGGAGGAACAGTGTAGGTTTGACTGCACTTGTAGAGAACTCTCAAGCAGATGGTTATAAGGACATATATTTAAAGCTGGAAAATGCCTTCCAAGCACACGTTCTCCCTTGTAATAGAGTGATGGCATCAGAAGCTTTTATAGATATTTGGTAATGCCTCCCCAGACTCCCTGCTGGGCTTTTCTACTTTTTCACTCTGTAGTTTCCTTTCTTACGCTCAGTTGTCACTTTTTAGCTAGTGTGTTTATAATAACCTTTTCAGCCTCTATTGTCTCTTATAACACAGGAAGAATTAAAGATTACTAAGGGAAATCAGGTTATCTTATACATTATCTTAATGTCTTCAGCCCTGCAGTGACTTCACTGATCTCTTAAAGAATTACATGTTAAGGCTTCAGAAAAATTACTTTCTTTACCACTCTGAAGATTTTCCCCACCCCACACCCCCTTACTTCTATTTGTGATATTTGAGATTCAGGTGGAAGACTGATTATTGCTTATGTGGAGATGTTCATGTATATTTGTGCATGAACCAACTTTGTGCAGGCCAACAGCCTCTTCAGAGACACATTATACTTAGGAAGTCATTTTAAAGGCTAAATAGTTGTAAATATGCAAAAGTGAGCCAATGCCTGGTGCATTTTCACTTTTTTTGTAGACTATATGTGCCTATAATATCTTTTTTACAAAATATCCTTTTTGCTGGGGATAACTAAGTGGACAGAGCATTGTGTTGGGAATCAGGAAGATTAATCTTCCTGAGTTCAAATCTGGCCTCAGATACTAGCTGGGTGACCCTAGGCAAGTCATTTAACCCTGTTTGCCTCAGTTTTCTCATCTGTAAAATGGGTTGGAGAAAGAAAAGGCAAAATCACTCCAGTATCTTTGCCAAGAAAACCCCAAACAGAATCACAAAGAGTCAAAGACAACTGACCAAATACAAGCAAGATATATACAGAGTATACTGGAGATGATCTTGAAAGGCAAGTAGTAGCATTAAGGCTTCTTGCAGAAGATAAGATTTTAACTGAGACTTAAAGACAACCAGAAGATGGAAATGAAGAGGGGGAACATTTCAGGCATGAAAGGCGGCCAGCAAAAATACCTGGTATCTTTGCCAAGAAAACCTCAAATGGGGTCCCAGAGAGTTGGACACGACTGAACAACAGTCCTTATTGATCTACTTGTTACTCTTAATAGGTGGTGTATTCATCTCTTAGGTGATACAAAGTTTCAACTTCTTCAAGTTTCTGAAAATTTGAAGATGGCCAGTGTAACAGCAAGCACTCTGGCGTGCACAGGAGGGACTGCTGTACTTGATCTTGTCCCAGAAGGTGGGATCTTTTTGTTTATCAAACACCAGATTACTATAGTTATTACTTACTGTGGCTTGTGTACCTAATCTATTACACTGATCCATCCTCTATGTCTTAGCCAGTACCAAATTGTTTCCATGGTTATCGTCTTGTAATACAGTTAGAGATTTGGTACAGCAAGACCACCTTCCTTTACTCTTCGTTTTCATTAATTACCTTGATATTCTTGACCATTTCTTCTTCCAAATGAATTCTTTCTGGCTCTATAGAATAATTTTTTGGTAGTTTGATTGGTATGGTACTGTATAAGGGCCATAATTATTTAGGTCAAGTTGTCATTTTAATTATTTTGGCTCAGCCTACCCATGAAGACTTAATATTTTTCCAGTTGTTCAGATCTAACTGTATTTGTGTGGAAAGTGTTCTGTTATTGTCTTCATATAGTCTTAACTTTGTCAGCAGGTAGACTCCCAAATACTTTATATTGTCTAGTGTTATTTTAAATGGAATTTCTCTTTCTTGCTGCTGGACTTTGTTGGCAATATACAGAAATGTTAATGATTTCTGTGGATTTATTTCACACAACTTTTAAAATTTGAACCCTGGTCTCTTAATTCCAGTTCTAGCTTATTTTTCCCGATTCCAGAAATTCTCAACTTTTTTGAGTCCCTGTACCCACCAGCTTTCAGTAAATCTCTTTACCCCTAAATCAATATGGATTTGCCACACATATGCTTAGTTAAATTTTTAAAAATATACAAAAAAATAAAATTGAAATTAATTTCCATACAACCTTTATTTGATAATGATATTTGGTATGATAATGTTGTTAAATGTTTATTTGAATAACCCAAATAAATTAATAAAAGCCTTGTTTATGTTTCTTGTAAGCCAACGTATTTATTTTTAGTATTGTTTTTGAGAAAAGATATCCACATATCATATTCATTCTCTGTTATTTTGTTTGTTTTTGCTTTGAATTTGATTGAAAACAGGACTGAGAATCCTAATTCACAGGAACAAATTGTTATAAACAGAAGAAAAACATTGTGAGTATGTTTAGTTGGAATGGAATAGGCTTCTTCAAGAGGACACTCAAATTTTTCCAACTGCATTGATTAGAAATTAATTCAGTTTCTGATTATTGCAGAGATTAATATCAATGAATTCATGTTTTATTAGGTATCTTTTACTGATTGCCTTGTAGTTCATTGTGAAAAGGATTTCATAGCCAAACCTCAATCCTTTGGTTTTGGTTGGTACAAATTATTTACTCAACTGCCTCATTCAAATTTTTAAGATGCATGATAGAACTCCTTGCCTTTCTTCCCCTGTGTTTGCTTTCCCACCATTTTCTCTCCAATCTACTTAAAATAAAAACTAGGGGTGCAGTCAAGATGGCAGAGTACAAAGATGCACATACTCTAGCTCTTGCCCCACAGCCCATAAAATACCTGTAAAAAATGACTGAACAAATTCTAGAGCAGCAGAAGTCACAGTACAACAGAGTGAAAGATATTTCCAACCCAAGGTAACCTGGAAGGCTGACAGGAAAGGTCTATTGCACCAGACATGGAGTGGAGCACAGCCTAGCCTTGGTCATGGGGTACGAGAGGAACAGGACCAGCACAGGCCTTGGGGATGGAATCTGAAGCTGCAGTGGAGGTTCTCAGATCCCTCAACCCACAAACGCCAAAGAGAAATTCAAAGGTCAGTGAGAGGGCTTTGCCAACTAGGTGAGAAGGGGGCAGGGTCCTCCTCTAGCCCCAGTTCCAGGCAGCAGCAGCATCTGTAGCTGTGGCAGCAGCAGCATCCATTTGTGAAGCCCTCAACCTAAAGCCCCTGGGGAATTGAGCAGCTGATCTGAACCTCAGCCCTGAGCATGGTCCTGGGGCCTGGCCAAGCTCAAGGTGGCTGTGGAGAGGGAATTCTGCAACTCTCAGATTCTGGGCAGAAAGTTTTTATTTGCTGCCAGACCAGTACACAGATCAGGAGAGGAGCAAATTCCTTTCCATTGATTGTGCCACCTTGGAGGAACTGAGAACTTACAGGTCCCCAAAGTACACCCTCCTCTTGACAAAGGACTCAAAAGTCAAATAACTGGTTGGGAAAATGCCCAATAAAGGGAAAAAAAATAAGACTATAGAGGCTTATTTTCTTGGTGAACACGTATTTTCTTCCATCTTTTTGGATGAGGAAGAACAGTGTATACCTTCAGAGGAAGTCAAGGCTTCCATAACCTTCAAAGTAAATATGCAATGATCTCAGGCCATGGAAAAGCTCAAAAAGAATTTTGAAAATCAAGTAAGAGAGGTGGAGGAAAAATTGAGAAGAGAAATGAGAGCGATACAAGAAAATCATGAAAAGTGAGTCAACAACTTGCTAAAGGAGACCCCAAAAAATGCTGAAGAAAATAACACCTTTAAAAATAGGCTAACTCAATTGGCAAAAGAGGTCCAAAAAGCCAATGAGGAGAAGAATGCTTTAAAAAATGGAATTAGTCAAATGGAAAAGGAGGTCCAAAAGCTCACTGAAGAAAATAGTTCTGTAAAAATTAGAATGGAACAGATGGAGGCTAATGACTTTATGAGAAACCAAGAAATTACAAAACAAAACCAAAAGAATGAAAAAATGGAAGACAATGTGAAACATCTCATTGGCAAAACACCTGACCTGGAAAATAGATCCAGGAGAGAAAATTTAAAAATTATGGGACTACTTGAAAGCCATGATAAAAAAAAAAGCCTAGACATCATCTTCATGAAATTATCAAGGAAAACTGCACTGATATTCTAGAACCAGAGGGCAAAATAAACATTGAAAGAATCTACTATTCACCTCCTGAAAGAGATCCAAAAGGAGAAACTCCTAGGAAAATTATAGCCAAATTCCAGAGTTCCCAGGTAAAGGAGAAAATATTACAAGCAGATAGAAAGAAATAATTCCAGTATTGTGGAGATACAATCAAGATAACACAATATCTAGCATCTTCTACATTAAGGGATTGAAGGGCTTGGAATGTGATATTCCAGAAGTCAAAGGAACTAGAATCAAAACCAAGAATCATCTACTCAGCAAAACTGCGTATAACACTTCAGGAGAAAAAATGTTTATTCAGTGAAATAGAGGACTTCCAAGCATTCTTGATGAAAAGATCAGAGTTGGAAAGAAAATTTGACTTTCAAACACAAGAGTCAAGAGAAGCATGAAAAGGTAAACAGGAGAGAAAAATCCTAAGGGACCTACTAAAGTTGAACTGTTTACATTCCTACATGGAAAGATAATATTTGTAACTCTTAAAGCTTTTCTCAGTATTTGGGTAGTTGGAGGGGTTATACACACACACACATATGTGTATACACACACACACACATATAGACAGAGAGTACAGGGTGAGCTGAATAGGAAGGGATCATATCTAAAGAAATAAAATTAAGGAGTGAGAGAGGAATATATTGGGAGCAGAAAGGGAGAAATGGTATGGGGCAAATTATCTCTCATAAAAGAGAGAAGAAAAAGCTTTTTCAATGGAGGGTAAAAGGGGGAAGGTGAGAGGGAAAAAGTGAAGCTTACTCTCATCACATTTGGCTCAAGGAAGGAATAACATACACCCTCAATTTGGTATGAAAACCTATCTTACACTACAGGAAAGTAGGGGAGAAGGGGATAGGCAAAGGGAGGATGATGGAAGGGAGGGCAAATAGGAGGAGGTAATTAGAAGTAAATACTCTTGGGGAGGGACAAGGTCAAAAGAGAGAATAGAATAAATGGGGGCAGAATAGGATGGAGGGAAATATAGTTAGTCTTATACAGCATGACTATTATGGAAGTTATTTGCAAAACTACACATGTATAACCTATATTGAATTGCTTGCCTTCTCAGTGGGGATGGTTGGGGAGGAAGGAAGGAAGAGAAGTTGGAACTCAAAGTTTTAGGAGCAAATGTTGAGAATTGTTTTTACATGCAACTGGGAAATAAGAAATACAGGCAATGGGGTACAGCAATTCATCTTGCCCTACAAGACAAGAGAGAAGATGGGGATAAGAAAAGGGAGGAGTGTTAGAAGGGAAGGCAGATTGGTGGAAGGGGTAATCAGAATGCTTGGTGTTTTGGGGTGGGGGAGGGGAGAGATGGGGAGAAAATTTAGAACTCAAAATTTTGTGTAAATGAATGTTGGAAACTAAAAATAAATAAACATAAAAAACCTAAAACCATTACTTTTGGAATATTTCAATAGGATAACAAAGTTATTTATCAAATACTCCTACACTTTTTTGACAAACTTCTCATACTTCAAATGGGAACCCTTGCCCCTATGCAAAACTGACTCTTGCAATTACTTATATATTAGGCAAGGAGATATGTCAGATATGTCTCACAACCCTCCAGCTTTTGTTGTTCACTAGTGTCTGACCCTTTGTGACTCCATTTGGGGTTTTCTTTTTTGTTTGTTTGTTTTGTTTTTAGAGTTAAGTGACTTGCCCAGGTCCCACAGCTGGTAAGTGTCAAGTGTCTGAGACTAGGGGAACCAGCTGACTTCAGGCTAGTGTTCCATACATTGTATCACCTAGATGTCCCCTTTGGGATTTTCTTAACAAAAATATTGGAGTGCTTTGCCCTTTCCTTCTCTAACTCATTTTACAGATGGGGAACTGAGGAACAGAGTTAAGTGACTTGTCCAGGGTCACACAGCTAGCAAGTGTCTGAAATCAGATTTGAACTCAGAAGTCTATTCTTCCTGAGTCCAGGCCCAGTGATCTATCCATTATACCACCTAGCTGTCTACCCTCCAGCTAACTGATGTAATTATAGAAAGGAAGAAACAGATAAAAGAGGCAAAGAAATATTCATATACTAACAACTATGTGGAAAAGTTTCTCTGTTTGAATTAGAAGGAAAGTTTGGCATTGGTTAACCACAGATTGACTATGCCCTTGACAATCTTTCAAAACCTAAGCCTAGCATCCCTTTAGACAGTTCAGGTAGTTGAGTCATCCAAGGCATGGAGCAGTTTTATATTATGTGACCTGTGCCCTCCACCAGAAGGCAAAGGGGAAGGAGGAGAAAAAGGGAGGATTTTCTTTCCTCTGTCCCCCTACTCTCCCTTCTCAGCATTTAAAGAAAGTACATCAAGGAGGAAGCAGAGATGCCTGCTTCCTTGAGAGTTCCAGTAGCAACTGAAACAAAGTTAAGTTGTTCCAAAGAGTTGAATCAAACAGTTAGATGCAGAACAACTTCAAGAGAAAAGACCTGGGCACCAAAGAAGAGCAGCAACCAGATGCCAACGGAGAATTAACTCTTCCAGATTGGAGCTGACCCGGTGAGCCCAGCTGAGCAACCCACCTAGCACATAGCCAGTGTCCAAGGAGGAGGAGGAAGACATTATGAGAGACAAGGTTCATACATAAGGAATATTACAGAACTATTGTTCTTACTATGCTGTTTTAGTAAATGCCTTTGCTTTGAACTCATTGAATCTACTAGATGATTATTGATAGGCTCATAACATATTGTTTTAGGCTATCCAGAGTATATTCTAGAACCTTTAAAATCAGACATACTTCTGTAACCTAACCTACCAATCTGTGAGTACAGAGTAGGAGAGGTTTCCCAGAGGAGTTGCTACATTCACAGTGTCACATCCATTTTGTCTTTTCCTTCTGACTGCTATGGGGAAGGTATTTTTTTAGAGAAGTAATAAAGCACTTAAAGTATTTTGATTTTTAAAAATTTTGTTGTTCTAGCAAATAATTCCCATCTACAATTAGCCTGCTTCCTATAAGGTGAAGAATCTGTAGGTTTTTATCAGGCTCAGAAAAATAACCCTTTGGTTGAAAATAATTACCTTATGGTTCCCAGGAGACCAATCTGGGGACATTAACAGTTTAGAGCTTAAAGACATTAGTCCTTAGACTATGTCCTGTTTCTATACAGGTATTAATACTGCTTACAAAGGGATATTCCAGCAGAGTTGCAGAGAATCTATTTTGCCAAGCTTGTCTCTAAATTCCAGTCTTGTGGGGGAGGGGAAGATCTGATCAGACCAGACTCTTTGTTTTAACAGGATTGAAAAATAAAGGTCAGTGACTGAAGATAAGGTTGAAACGCAGAATTTTGGGTTTTTTGAATGACCACTAGGTCACTGACTCTATTTCATACATACAGACATACATATATACATATACATATATATATATGTATATGTATATATCCATTTCAAAATGTTTTTGGTTGTTATTTAGAAACAGCCAGCAAACTGCCATTACCTTCCTCTTGAAAAGCAACCCACCACAAACCAAGTAGGTGATAATTTTAAATATCATCACCTGTAAATGAGGGATTGGTACTCTAATGTCCCTTTTGGTTTTAAAATTATACAATATACAGATGCAAGGAAGTATTTGTGGGTATAGAAAATATTTTTGAAACATCAGGAAGCTAACTAAAATAGTCCTAGCAGAATGGTGGTGTTGGAGATGGGGAATATACAACGCTCTAGAAAGACACTTTCAAAATAACGCAAAGCCACCCATCGCTCTGTATGCCTGAAACTACACTCTTCGGAGGTGGACAAGTTGACCTTCAGGGGAGGTGATTTTTGAAAGAGAACCAGATAATAATCTCCTTGAGACATAAAACTTCCAAATAACTACAGAAATAAAAATGAAGTCTAAAGTATTTCAAGTATTCAGGGAACCAGAGAAGGGTTTAGAGCCCCTAACCTTAGATTCCCCCACCTCCCCAAAGCTCCTGTGTCTGTAGCATGCTGGATGCGCATGCTCCACTCTTCCTCCTTTAATTTCCCCACTCAGAGTTTTTCTTTTTTTTCTCTGTGGCCTTCTCCTCTCGCCTTCCCCTGCCCCTCCCCCTTCGTCTTTTTCAGGCGTGACATCTGGGAAGTGAGGAGGAAGGAAGGAGCCCGTAGGGTTAGTGCCCCAGAGCGCTACCGTGGCAGCTCTCTTTTCTCTGGGATGCGCTGAACCGCTACCGGCTGCCCAGCAGATTGTGTATCCGAAGGGATTCTCAGCTTCTGTTTATTTTTCTGTTGTTGTTTTTATCCCTCCCAGTCGGAGGGAATGGAAACACTGGCAGACACCTTCACCCAGACCTCCTGTCCTCAGTTCTGATACTTCAGTTTTTCCTCCCGGTCCGAAGGCAGTAACTTCCAGACTTCAGCAAAGGAGCAGAAAAATCTATTCCTTCCCTCGCCAGAAGAGACAGGTAAAAGCTGTAGCTTCCTGGATTACAGCTTTTTCTGGCCTTTCATACAGAGAAGCTGTCTTGTTCTTATTATCCTCTCATACCTGCATTTGTTTCTGTGCCAATCACTCTCTTCCTCTTTTCCTGTCCCCTCCTTCCCCACCCCCTCCTGTGGATATTTGGAAGGGCAAGAGAAACCTGGGCTGAAAAGAGGTTGACATTTAAATCCTTGATATTCAGCATTAGTGTCTCTGTTAGCTGGGGAAAGAATGAGAAAAAATCCTTTCATTTATCTCAGGGAAGAGAATCTCTCTTAAAGACTTGACTAGGGCTATCTGAAGACTAAGTTGAACTAGATAATTGGGCAACCATTTTTTTCTATGAAACTAGGACTCGGGTTAGTGGGGTGGGGTGGGGGAGAGTGTTAGCAACTCTTAACTCCTTCACAGGAACTCGACAGAGATTCTGTTTCTTCCCACTGGTGAGCAATGACCTGTGGCATCATAAATTTAGAGGCTTCCTTTCCCATTCTCCATCTCTTCAGCTGCATCTAAATCTACCTTGGTTCTATTTTTTTTAAAGTAAAACTGATCAAATATTTTAGTATCATCTTTTCATTTTCACTTTCCTCTCCTATCATAAGCAAGGAGTCCAACAGTATGGCTGCTTTTCCCCAGTATGGAGAAGGCAATATATTATAGCTCTTTCCTCAGCTCCACTGCTAGATCAATACAAGAATTTCAGTATTTACAATTCACTTTTCCAGCTTGGAGAGGTGGTTAAGTAGGGGTGAAAGAGACCAAAGAGCAAAGAGAAGGAAGGTCAAGGAAAAAGATAAGAGAATCAAAGAGAAGTCGGGAATCAGAATTACATTTTTCCTAGGTGACCAGGTGAACAGATATCATTGTATGTCTCACTAATCCTGATTAGACTACAGATTCATGTACAAACAAATGAATATATATGCAGTTGTGTCACTTACTCAGTGGCCAGTCAAAAATACTGAGAAGAGTCTGTCATCCTACAGTTATTACTGAGGATTTCATATCCATTTGGGTATCACCTTCCATGCTCACCTCCAAGCTATATTTTTATTAACCCCGTCCCGTACCCCCCCTTCTCAGATACATATGTAGATCCTTACATAGGGATCTCTGTAGCTACAGAAGCAGAACAGGAGAAACTCAATAACAAGCAAATCTAAATAGTCAGCACTCCACAGACTAGATCTTTGTACACTACACTATGAAAGGGGTGGGAGATTATATGCTTAATATTATTTATTCATGGAATTGAAAATTTGGTGGAATTAATTAATTTTTGCCCCATCGTTTTTCTTTCACAAGCAAGGTTTGAATTACCTCTTCTTATAAGCTTTCGTATTTTAATGAGTATTAAGTGCATAGTGGCTATTTTGGGGAGCAAACCCATGTCTTACTCTAAATTCATACTAGAAGGTTAGGAATCAGTGGGATAGAGAGATGGTTAAGATATTCCTAGCTTCAAAGCTAAACCTCATATCTTTGGGGATTGGGGTTCTATTCCTTTCTGTATTCAGTGGGAAAAGGCTTTGATGGATGTGTTGCTTGTGTCCATGGTGCTGAAATTATTCTAATTTGCAATCATTCCCTGACTTCATGAGCTACAGCATTTCCTCTCTATTCTCATCACCTTTTGCCACACGCATTCCATTTCCATAGTAAATTTTTTTAAATGAACGCTAATATCATGCAGAAACATCCTCTACATGTGTTAATGCACCTATTTCCTGAAGAGATATTTTAAGAAGATAAGGTAAATGGTATTAATGTTAGTATTGTGAATAATCTTTATAATGTAATAAAAAAAATTTCCCATGTCATATTAGGAAGAGTTTTTAGACTATAAGTTTCATGTTCCCCAGAACATTTTTATAGCATAGTTTAATTTTTATTTTATGGCATTTTTTTCCCCCACTTGTGTTCATGAGCTATCCAAAATAATTCATTTCACATTCAACTGTCTCACAGTTTCAGAGCCTATGGATAGAAACGTCTGGTATTATGCTAAACCATCAGGCATTTCTACCAATTTTAACTTAAGAAGAAATGAAGATACTAATTTGAAACTGATTTTTTGTCTCTCTTCACACCTCGTCCTCCCCCAAATTCCTAAAGTTGAGCAAAAATTGATTGATGTAAATTTTGACATAGGGCCTGGTAATCTTAGAAAACCAATTACTAAAAAGAAATTTTGGCAATAACAATAACATAAAACTGATGATTCTGAAACTCATCCCAGGGGCAGCTAGGTGATGCAGTGGATAGAGCATTGGTCCTGGAGTCAGGAGGACATGAGTTCAAATCCAACCTCAGACAATTAACACTTACTAGTCATATGACCCTAGGCAAGTCACTTAATGCTGATTGCCTTGCCAAAGAAGATAATCCATTTATAGCACTATAAAATATTTTTATGATTGCATTTTAATCTATTTCCTTTTAAATTTGCTTGTTTGTTGGTAAAAAACTGCTCAAATTGTCTTTAAGTGTCCTTAAAATCAATGTTATTTGAATTAATTCTAATGGATACAAGTTTATCCTCCACATGGAGCAGCATATGCTATTCCATATGAACACTCAATTTCATTAGACCGCTATTGTGTAATATAGTTAATTTTAAAATTACCAATGAAAACTTTAGACCTCCCAATGGCTTCTATTTAATTTCATAACTATCAGGACCCTCTTATTTTGGGGTAGAGCTGTTTTCTAGAGTATTTCTTTACTTATTTTTACATTTATGTGAATGAAGAATCATTACACTGAAATCCATTTTGCAATCAATATGTGAATTTTAGACATTGTCCTTGAAATAGAGAACTAAATGAAGATTTGTATAAGAATGTGGCTATGTGGTGAAAGAGGAGGGATTAGGGATGGATGTAAATGAATCACATGTTTTAGACAACTTTTTTTTGGTGACCATTTATGTGCCAGTAGAATAATATTTTTTTCAAAGGCAAATGTATGAGTTATAGATGGATTGCTCTGCACACTGAAAATATTTTATTTTAAATGTTTGTTTTTATTTTCCCCAACTCTAAGAAAGTTGAGCAGCCTTTGGGGAATACTTAAACTTGATTTTTGAGCATAAGTATTTTAGTTACAAGGGACAAACCTGTTGTAATGGAAATAGACAGGATCAGAAGTTCTGAGTTTGAGGACTCCTTACTCCACCACTTACTAGCCCTATGACATGGGCAGGTCATTGTACCTTTCTAAACCTCAGTTTTCTCATCTGTAATATTTTCCTATATACTTTATAGCATGCTTGGAGGGAGTGCTTTATAAACTATGATATACAATATACACAAGAGACATTATTACAGAATCTAGTATAAGTACTATATTTTATATGACCATCATTTCATTCACAAAATCAGAACTATTTTGATGCTGTTTGTGTGCTGACTTCCTTGTTTCACCGGCAAATCAGTTTCAATCAGCTTATGAAATAGGCAAGCATGAAAGATTGAAATTGGGAACAAAAATGAATTAGGCCACTTTGGCCAATCCCTCCATTTTTCCTGGAGAGACTGATGAATTTGGTCATCTGAAGTAGTCTATTTTAAGTATTCTGGAAGTCATTAAATCACTGGATCTGTAATTTTAATTACATCTTCGAACTATTTTCAGACTATATAAATAGTGCCAAGACCAGAGAAATATTGCATTAGTATGTATAGCTGCAAAATCTTTCAGAAGTAAAGTCTATTAGAACTGATGAAATGAATTTTTAATTCCTCTGATAAAAATGTATTGCTAAATTCTTTGTTGCCTTTTATCCTGGATAATAATTGCTTTATTCCACACTTCAAAACTTCCAGATAAGAACATAGTTATTGACTTGATTTTAAGGTGAGAATTTTTGGAGGGCTGCCCATATGATTTATGTGAATTTGGCCCAAAATATAATGACTAACCTAATTATTTTCAAATGACTTCTAATTCAGGTCACCCACTTTTGGTTCTTATAATTTAGATACTGAAGTGAACTACAAAGGAAAAGGGATGTCTGTATATCTTCTAACACTAATTCCTTCTTGCTACAAGGTTTTTGTTTGTTTTATTTATTCTGTTTTACAATGGGAGTCTCATTTTTCTTTTCTTTCTGAAGCCAGTCTAGAATTTGAATTGTATTTTTAAGCTCTCTGAAAAACTGTTCTTCTAGTGGGGTGGCTGGACATTACTACTCTACTTTCTTTTTTCTCTCCTTTTACATCTGCTACATTTCACCATATACATTGTAATAAATTTGAAGTACATCATAATCTCATTTTCTTTTTTAAAAGATTATATATAACTGGAAGATAATGACATGCTTTAGCTCTTCCAGTTGTGAAGAGAGGAAGAACTCTTAGAATATACTATGAGTCAAGATAGATGAATTCAATTTTATAAAAAAAGGTTTTGCACCATCAAAAACAATAGATCTAGAATAAGAAGGGACAGGTTAGGGAAGAATAATATTTGCAATGCACATTTTTTCCTGAAAGTTTGATATCCAAAATCTACAAATGGTAAAAATTTGTAAGATCCAGTTTACAGTATGTAAGTGGCCAAAGAATAGGAACAGGAGGTAGCTGGTGGTGCAGTGGACAGAGTAGGCCTGCAATCTTTCTAATGTCAAGTGTTTTACAACTTTTAAGCATTATTAGACTTGTTATCTGACACCTATAATTGTAATAATATACTACAATGCCATTTACAATACTACTTTGCAATACTATTTTAAAAATAGACTTTTTGATGTTCTTTGGCTAGATTATCCCCTGTATCCTTCCCTTCCTCAGAGAATCATCCCTTGTAATGATTTCTTAAA
The DNA here is from genome assembly GCA_023548195.1 of Bettongia penicillata ogilbyi. Classification (NCBI taxonomy): domain Eukaryota; kingdom Metazoa; phylum Chordata; class Mammalia; order Diprotodontia; family Potoroidae; genus Bettongia; species Bettongia penicillata. The sequence continues at coordinate 168,462 of JAJHZJ010000658.1, forward strand.
AGAAAAATTAAAAAGAAGAGAAACATTTAATAAAACAAATAAGTACTTAAAAAATTTTAGTTTTGCAATTCATTTTCAATTATCCTATGTAATGCCTATGACACAGTTGTTCTTTTATTTACATTGTTTTAGCCATTGAATGCATTATATTCTTCCCACTATTTACTTTACTTTGCATCTGTTTGTTAGACTTTCCATGTTTCTTTGCACACATCATATTTGTTGTTTTTCATTACAGAAAAACTTCATTGCATTCGATTTGTTTAGCTCTTGCTTAATCAATAGGTATCTGATGTTTCCAGCTTTTTGCTACCACAAAAATGCTACTAAAAATATTTTGGCTTAAATGGTTTATATTCTTTTTGACAATGACCTCCTTGGGGCATATGCCTAGCAGTGAAATCTCTAGGTCAAAGGATATCAACATTTTAGCCACTTCATTGCCTAATTCCAAATTGCTTTCCTGAATGTTTATACAGATTCACAACTCCACCAATAATGCACTAGCGTCTTTCTTAACTATATATTTTGTCATCTTTACCAGCTGCTAGCAAAAATTTTACTGTGAGGTAGAAATCTAACTTAAAGCCTATTTCAATCTAGGATTACAGGATCAAAGATTCGACATTTGATTCTGCTGAGTTCTCATGAAACACTCCCACCATCACCACTCCAGATGCAGGGTCCTGTCTGGGCTGGTTGCTCAGCTTGGTTTCTCACAGTCTGCCCTTTTCTGTAGCTTAATTCTTAATTGCCAGGGCTAGCTCTCTCTTGAATTCATAGATGGCTCTTTTCTTCACTGTTAGAGGTCCTATTTCTTGAATCACCTTGAATGCCACTTAGTATCCATATCTCTTTAGATAGGGTATGTCTCTGTTCCCTGTTAGAAGCACTTTTTGTAAGTAATATTTACATTTTCAACATTCATTTTTATAAGATTTTGAGTTCCAAATGTTTCTCCCTTCTTCTCTTCCCAAGATGGCAAGCAATCTGATATAGATTATCCATGTGCCATGTTAAACATATTCCCACATTAGTCATCTTGTCAAAGAAGAATAAGAACAAAAGGGAAAAACCATGAAAAAGAATAAAAAAATAAAAAACAACAAAAAAGAGAAAATAGTCTACTTTGATCTGCATTCAAATGACATAGTTCTTGCTCTGGATATGGATAGCATTTTTTATCATGAGTCTTTTGGAATTGCCTTGGATCATTGTATTGCTGAGAAGAACTAAGTCTATCCTAGTTGTAGATGTCCTGTTTCTTATGGAGCAGGTAGCTTCCCTACAAGATGTAAAGGTCAGTGGGTATGGGAAGAAAAAAAATGAAAATTCTCTCCTTCTTACCACCTTCTGACATAAATAAGTACAGAAGTTTCCTTCATCACATGACTCCTGTAGTGGACTGACCTGAACTAATTAATTATTGAATGGTCCTAAGACTGCAAGCTTAGCTTTTTAAAAACCTAAAGGGAACTGGCCAATTTTGTTTTGCCAGTGGTATCACCTCTTTGATTTGATCAGAGAAAGATATCTACAATTCATAAAAGAATCAATACTTTGTTAACACATTAAAATCTCATCATCTGTGACTAAATCCTGGGAAGGGGAATAGGTAAAATGAATTAGTCAGGGACCAGCTCCCCTCTTACAAGTGTAATGCATTTTAATTGAATATATCAAAAATAAATATAAATATTTCCTATAAAAAAAGAAAAACATTGTTATATCCAATGTAGGGATAAGGAACTTGAAGCTCAGAGAAGTTGACTTCACTAAGGCCACACAGCTAATGAGACATAACACAGATTAGAACACATGCTTCTGTTTGAAAGTTCTGTGATGTTCTCCTTATCCTATAATGAGGTATTATAGAAGAAAGAACATGGAAACACTTAAGAGTGTCAGAAATGGTTAACTCAGAGAAGAGAAGACAGTGGAGACATGGTAGTTGTCTACAAATATTTGAAGGACTTTCGTCTGAAAGATAAATATTTGGCCCTACAGGGCAATACTAAGAGCAATTGTTATAAATCATGGGGAAGCTAATTTCAGCTCAACATGAAGAACTTCCTAACAGAGATGTTCTCCACAGAATGAGCTATCCTAGGAAGTAGTAAGTTTTCTGCAGCTGGACATCCCCAAGTAGAGGCTGAATTATTAGGAATGTTGTAGCGAGAGAGTATTCTGCTTTGGATAGGGGGGGTGTCCTTTCCAATTCTTAGACACTGCAATTCTACGACTAGATTATAATCCAATTTGCTTTACATTCTTATATAGCTTAAGTTAACTAATTCTTATTTAGGAAAAACAAATTAGAATCTCAAAGATTAATGAAGGTTGTCAGTTGTGGCAGCAGACCAAAAGCCAGATGCTCATTATTTCCTGTACCTTACTGTTTGAAAAGGGGAGGATTATACAAACAGAGCATGGCTATAGCTGAAAAACAGTAGGAGACTGAAATCACCAAATATAATAATAATACCCTTGGACTAATTTGGCACAGAATTTGAGATAATTTGAAATAAGAGCTAATTCTCCCAAAGTAGATAAGAAAGAGGAAAATAGTCACTGATACATTTTTGGTGGAGTTTCAAAATGTTAGAAACATTCTGAAAAGCAGTATAATAGTATACATTAAAAATCACAAAATTGATCATGCCTTTCAACCCAGTGATTATGTTCCTAAAACTTTATCCTTAAAACCTTTTTGTATCTATGAGTACAAAAATATTCGTAGCTTTCTTTTTTGTTAAAGTCAAACCTTGTAGGGATGACTAAACCACTAGATAGGAGTATCCAAAAAAGATCTGGATATAATGAGGTTTTATCCTATGCCCACAAGGAAAGATGACATAAAAAGAAAGTAACAGTTGTTGGAGTATAGGCATAATAGAGTATAGTATAATGGAGGCACATAATTGATGAAGCTGTGAATTGGTTCAGTCAATATGAAAAGCAATTTCAAACTATACCTACAAAATCACTAAACTGTGTATACTTTTTGATCCAGCCATACTACTCCTCTGCCTCAGAGATGAAAGAGAAAAGAAAAGGATCCATGTGTACAAAAACATTTATGTCAGGTCTTTTCCTGGAAACTAAGGGGGTGGCCATCAGCTGGGGAGAAGCTGAACAAATTGTGGAATGCAATAGAATACTATTGTGCTGTAAGAAATGACAGAAGGTATGATTTCACAGAAACTTGAGAGATGACTGAATTGATGCACAGTAAAGTAAGCAGAACCAACAGAGCTGTCTATTTATTAACAATATTGTAAAAAAAAAACTCAGAAAGACTTAAGAACAGTGATCAGTGTAATGACCAACCATGACTCCAGAGAACTGATAATGAGGCATTCTACCTGTCTTCTGAAAAAAAAAAGTGATCAACTCAAGTTGCAGAATGACACATAAAATCCCAGACACAGTCAACAGGGGAATTTGTTTTGCCTGACTGTGCATATGTTAAAGAAAAGGGGGAGGAGGATTGTTTTTCTTTTTTTCCAGTTGGGATAGGAAAGGTGGGGAGGCTGAGGGAGTAAGGAAGAAAGGAGGAAAGATAAGGGTAAGGTTGCAAAAAGAAAGAAAAGAAGGGCTATTAAAACATTTTTTAAAAAATTCACAGAAGAAAACAGAAGACCAGGAGGAATCACAGATAGCAGATCATCTTTGCAGGTTACATGTTGAATGTGACATAGCTGAGAAGAAAAGCAAACTGTATTCAAGAGAGTTTGACAGTTTCATGTACAATCTTTCTTCCTCCACCCTACTAAATGTATAGAAGGACTTGCTTTAATTGGTGTTTTTTTTTTTACTGTGTATGTATTTTATTTTCATGTTGTCTTCTCTATTAGAATGAAAGATTCTTTTTTCTTTCTTTCTTTTTAGTTTTCAACATACATTTCCACAAGATTTTGAGTTTCAAATTTTCTCCCTATCTCTCCCCTCCCCCACCCTAAAACACCCTGCCTTCTGATTACCTCTTCCCCCAATATGCCCTTCTATCGTACTGCTCCTTTCCCCTATCCTCATCTTCTCTCTTTTCTGGTAGGGTAAGATAGATTTCTATACCCCATTACCTGTATTTCTTATTTCCCAGTTGCATACAAAAACAATTCTCAACATTCATTCCTTAAACTTTGAGTTTTAACTTCTCTTCCTTCTTCCCTCCCTATCTATGTCTACTTAGAAGGCAAGCAGTTCAATATAGGCTATATATGTGTAGTTTTCCTACAGATTTCCAAAATAGTCATGTTGTAAAATACTAATTATATTTCACTTTATCCTATCTTGCCCCCTATTTATTCTATTCTCTCTTTAGACCTTGTCCCTCCCCTAAAGTAATTACTTTTTATTGCTCTCTCTCCCATTTACCCTCCCTTCTATCATCTCCCCACCCCACTTATCCCCTTCTCCCCTGCTTTCCTGTAGTATAAAATAGGTTTTCATACCAAATTGAGTGTGCATGTTATTCCCTCCTTAAGGCAAATGTGATGAGAATAAGCTTCACTTTTTTCCCTCTCACCTCCCCACTATTTCCCTTGATTGAAAAAGCTTTTTCTTGCCTCTTTTATGAGAGATAATTTGCCCCATTCCATTTCTCCCTTTCTCCTCCCAATATATTCCTCTCTCACACCTTAATTTTATTTTTTTAGATATCATCCCTTCCTATTTAACTCATCCTGAGCCCTCTGTCTATACACATATATATATGTATATGTATGTATGTATGTATAATCACTCCAACTACACCAATATGATGTTTCCATGTAGGAATGTAAACAGTTCAACTTTAGTAAGTCCCTTATGATTTCTCTCTCCTGTTTACCTTTTCTTGCTTCTCTTGACTCTTGTGTTTGAAAATCAAATTTTCTCTTCAGCCCTGGTCTTTTCATCAAGAATGCTTGAAAGTCCTCTATTTCACTGAATGACCATTTCCCACCCCCCTGAAATATTATACTCAGTTTTGCTGAGTAGATGATTCTTGGTTTTAATTCTAGTTCCTTTGACTTCTGGAATATCACATTCTAAGCCCTTCAGTCCCTTAATGTAGAAGATGCTAGATCTTGTGTTATCCTGATTGTATTTCCACAATACTCAAATTGTTTCTTTCTATCTGCTTGTAATATTTTCTCCTTGACCTGGGAACTCTGGAATTTGACTACAATATTCCTGAAAGTTTCTTTTTTTTGGATCTCTTTCAGGAGGTGATCAGTGGATTCTTTCAATATTTATTTTGCCCTCTGGTTCTAGAATATTGGGGCAGTTTTCCTTGATAATTTCATGAAAGATGATATCTAGGCTCTTTTTTTGATCAATGGCTTTCAGGTAGTTCCATAATTTTAAAATTGTCCTCCTGGATCTATTTTCTAGGTCAGTTGTTTTTCCAATGAGATGTTTCACATTATCTTCCATTTTTCCATTCTTTTGGATTTTTTTTTTGTAATTTTTTGGTTTCTCATAAAATCATTAGCTTCTATCTGCTCCATTTTAGTTTTTTAAAAAGTATTTTCTTCAGTGAGCTTTTGAACTTCCTTTTCCATTTGGATGATTCTGCTTTTTAAAGCATTCTTGTCCTCATTGGCTTTTTGGACCTCTTTTTCCAATTGAGTTAGCCTATTTTTCAGAGTGTTATTTTCTTCAGCATTTTTTGGATCTCCTTTAGCAAGCTGCTGACTCACTTTTCATGATTTTCTTGCACCATTCTCATTTTTCTTCCCAATTTTTCCTCCACCTCTCTTACTTGATTTTTAAAATTCTTTTTGAACTCTCCCATGGCCTGACAGCATTGCATATTCATTTTGGAGGTTTTGGATGCAGAAGTCTTGATTTTTGGGTCTTCCTCTGATGATATGCATTGTTCTTCCTCAGTGGAAAGGAAGGAAGAAAATACCTGTTCACCAAATCTTTAGACTTATTTTTTTTCCCTTTTTTGGGCATTTTCCTAGCCAGCTTCTTGACTTTTGAGTTCTTTGTCAAGAGGAGGGTAGATCAGCAGCTCAATTCCCCCAGGGTCTTTAGGCCAAGGGCTCCAAAAGTGGACTGCTGCTACCACCACCACCTGGGGCTAGGGCTTGGGGAGGACCCTTCTTCCTTCTCACCCAGTTGAAAAAGCTTTGTCACTGACTTCTGAAGCTGTCTTTGGGGCATTTTGGGGTTGAGGAATCTGGGAACAACAACTGCTGCTGGAGGATTCTGCCCCCAAGGCCTGCTCTCATCCTGATCCTGCCAGTGCTGCTCAGCCAAGGTTGGGTTGGGCTCCATGGGCTGCACTCCACTCCACACCCCATGCGATAGACCTTTCCTGTCAGCCTTCCAGGCTAGTTTGGACTAGAAATCTCTTTCACTCTGTCGTTTTGTGTCTTCTGTTGCTCTAGAATTTGTTTAGAGTCAGTTTTTACAAGTGTTTTATGGGCTGTTGGGGAAGAGCTAGAGTAGGTGGGTCTTTCTACTCTACCATTTTGGCTCTGCCCTTTAATTGGTGTTTTTTAAGTTTAAAATTCTTAAAAATTTAGAATATTGTGCTTCCTCTAATAAAACAAAATTAAATAGGAATTAATGTAAAGTCTTACATGTGTTCACAAAGTCTATTTCACAAGTACAAGTGGGGAGAAATAGTTAAATAGCATTATAAATTAAATTATATGTTATATTATATTATTAAATTAAAAATTAATATCATTTTTAAAAATTCCTGGGGTTTTAGTGGACTGCAAGCCCAACATAAGTCAAACAAAAATATAAACCTACAAAAAAGCTAACACTATTTTCAATTATGTTAAGAGCAGAATAACTTTATGAATTTTTAAAAAAAGTTTAGTGGATAGTCCTATTTTCTGATCAGATCACATCTGGTATATTGTGTTCCATTTTGAATGCCACAGTTTAGGAAAGACATTGATAAGATGGAAATTGTCCAGAGGAAGAGCACCAGTATGGTAAAGTGTCTCGAGGCCATATCATATAAAGATCTGTTGGCAAAGCCAAGGATTATCAACATAAAGAAGGAAAGTCTTAGAGGAAACATTATAGCTATCATGGAAAAATAATTAAATTTATTCTGTTTATCCCTAGACTGAAGATCTGGGAACAACTGGTTGAAATTAGAAATTTTGACTTAATGTCAGAAAAACTTCCTAAAAGAGGGATATCCAAAAGGGAAATAGGTTGTCTGAGGGAGAGAGTGAACTTCTCCTGACTGGAAATCTTTAAGCAGAGACTATGTGGTAATTATCAGGAATGCTTTTTTTGCACGTGTCTTGGACTAACTGGCCATTGTGGTCCTTTCCAACTCTAAAAGTCTATGGTTGAAATAGGAAAAAAATGGAAACAACCTGTATATCCAACAATCTGATATAGTGATGAAATGGAATATTATAGTACTATAAAATTATAAATATAAAGAATGCAAGACAATATGAAATTCTTCAATTTCACTTTGCAGAACCAGTACTGTGCAATTGACCAAAATCATATAAATCGGGACAAACCGAGAAGTGGTAGAACTCCATACCCCAGAACAGTCATTTTTCTTTTTTATTTATTTGTTAATTCATTCACTTTGTTAAAAGCTTTAGACAAGATTTTCCCCTTTATATTGGATGTGTTTTTGTTTTTAACCAATGTTTTACAATAGTTGTTTTTTAATTAAGTTGGCCAAAATGTCAGAAGGAAACATATATTTTACAACAGCTGAAGGCTTAAGGGTCAAAGGCATCATTAGAGATCATTTAGTTCACCCCTCTATTTTCACATACATCTACATATCAATAATTTTAGGTAAAAAATTGTTCATCTGATTCTTAAAATTCTCCATAAAAGGAGACTTTGTAAACCAAAACTTTTTTTAGAGGTTTTCTGTTAATTCATTCTGAATCAGTTTAAACCTTTTAAGGAATCAAAAGCCCAAAATCTAATTTTCACTCTATTCTGAAAGAAAGGTTTCGACTTAACAACTTCATTTGCCCAGTGTTTCAGCCACAAGCCAGTCCTAGATTCCAAGGTCACATTAGTCCCATTAATATTTCAGACTTGTTTTCTTTTGATTTCTGGGTTTTTTAAAAGACATTTAATGATTAATATATGCCTTTATTCATAAAGTCTGGGCCTTTTAAAGGGAGGACTCACCTTATCTGACCAAGTGTTTGTACCTTTAGAAAAGTAATGCTGCACTGCAGCTCTTCCAGAGACTCCTCTGTAGGTTTGCATATTTTCTGTTTCTGCATTGGGATATGAATCTGTATTTAGTTACACCCCAAACCCTGCTGGCAGAAAAAGTCTCTTTAGCAGATGTCAGAATAGGAAACCAGCCATGACATCTACAACAGTATTTCATAGCAGTGATACATAGTGAATTCTCAAATTATTCTTTTTGAATGAATGAATTACCAATCAAAATTTTTTCCTTTTTTTTCTCAGTGAAGATGACTTTTCAAGGTTTTTTCCTTGGTTATTGTTTTTTGGTTTTGAGACTGCTCTCTTTGTTTCACTCAGGCTAGAAGTGTGAAACTCAGGGCCCTGATATCACTGCTGAATGACTTGGAAGCTTTACCCTGCTCACTTTCCAACATGAGTTGGTTGGCAACCTTGTGGCAGCCTGATCCCAAGGGAATTCCTATTTTGGTGTCAATTTAGTGCAGACTCTGGATCCACTTCACAATACTACAGCTTAGAATGATTAAACTCAAGCCATCCACCAGCCATAGCCCCATGATATAGCAGGGATTACAGGAATGAGGCACCATGTCCAGCTTATTTCTTGATTATTAAAAAAAATATTTAAAAAATTGCATATGCATACCAATTAATAACGAATTATTCACAAGAACAATTTATATTTGAACTACAAAATCACATTCTAAACTTGTTTTAGGGTGACTAAAATACAAATGTCAAGTTAAAACCAGGAAACCAGGGATGGGGTTAGAGTCCATATAGTCAATTGTGTGGACTAGGAATAAATTCAATCAGTTTAGGGAATCTTTTATTGGATCTACAAGTCAAAAATAAACTATTTGTGAAACTGCTGCTGTGGGTCACTCCCCAAAGCATAAAGTTTGAGGGGGGATAATCAGCTACCTTAACAACTGCTAAAGGAACAGAGGTTAAATATAGTATTTTGTAAAAGAGGTCTGATATTGCTAAACTGTTTTTTGTTACCAGATCAATAGCATGTCCCACTAAAGAATGAGTATAGTAATGAAAGGATTTTGGGATTAGATTAGGATCTAATGCTATACTACATCTCTGAAAAAGTAATGTTTGTTGTTATCAGTAACCTTTCATTTAAATATTGGAGAATATGTGGACAGAAAAAAGGGAGGGAGAGAGGAAGGAAGAACGGGAGGAAGAAGGAAAGGAAGAAAAGAAGGAAAGGAAGAAAAGAAGGAAAGGAAGGAAGGAAACCTGCATTTATTAAATGCCTACTTTGTGCCAGGCACTATCCTAAGAACTTTACAAATAATATCTCTCTTTTGATCCTCATAACAATTTTGAGAAGAAGGGCTTTTTTGTTTGTTTTATTAAAATAGGCACAGGACACAGGTAAAAAGAGATTAAGTGACTTACCTAGAGTCATACAGTTAGCTATTAACTCAGGTCTTTCTGAATCCGGGACCAGTGTTTTCTAATCCATGCCACTACCTTGCTGCCTGTTAGTTTCATTTCCTTGAACTGACTTCTAGTTCAAAAGATCAAATTTGGTTTTTTTGGGCACAGTGTGAGGGCCATCTATTTAAGGAGGATTTTATTTTGAAGAGTTGTGGAATATGACTTATGAAGAAGAAAACAAGTGAAATTTACATTATCTTTTCCCATTTCCAAGCCTAGTGCTCTAGGGCAGCATTTATCTGCTCTAATTTCCACAGGAAGCACAGAAAGAACTAAGATTGTATTTGACTTAGGGACCATTCTCAGGGAAATGGAACTGTTGCCAACTCTTTATGAAACAGGTGGATTATAGGAGTATATTGATTTTTTTAGGTTATATATTAAAGAGGAGAAGTGATTTTCAGTGGTGGTCAGATCACAAAATCTCCATTTCTCAATGGTCTGAAAGGGTTGTCAAGTAGAGAAGGGAGTAGACTCATTTTGTTTAGAACCAAAAGAAAGAGTTTAGTGGATGGATGTGTTAGAAAGGCAGATTGCAATTACTAGAAGGTGGAACCTTTCCTCAAATAATTGGCTCTGTGTCAGTGGGATGGGCTATTTCAGGCACACAACTAAAGCTCCTCCAAGCTTTTCCCACCATTAGAGGAAAAGGAAGGGGTGAGGGAAGTGAGGAAAAACAACAAGCATTGACTACGCTAAGCACTTTAAAACTATCTCATTTGATTCTCGCAACAACTCTAATGAGATAGATACTAGTATGATCCCCATTTTTTTACAGTTGAGGAAACTGAGGCAGGTGTTAAGTGACTTACCCAGTATCACACAGCTAGAATGTGTCGGAGGTGGGATTTAAATTTATGTCTTTCTGATTCCAGGCCCAGAGACCCATCCATGGTGCACTTAGCTTGCCTACTTTCTTTTTCTGAGCAAAATAAGGAACTAATTAATTTTATATAATATAATTTTAGAATTTTTCAGATTAGAATACATCACGTGAAACAATAGCACCAACTAACAATGTAGGATGTAATAAATTACTATGCAAAATAATAAGTTAGTATGTCATATTTTGGTAGTTTTCTTCAGACATAGGAGTAATTCTTCTGAATGGTGGATAACAGGTTAATGGTAGATAAGAGATGCTATAGACTATTTTGGATTGCAAGTTATCTAGGGGAGGGAAAAAAGGAGGAAGAGGGGAAATTTTAGAATTCAAAATCTTATAAAAGTGAATGTGGAAAACTAAGAATAAATAAATTAATTTTTAAAAAGAGAGTGAGAGATACTACAGATAGGAAAGTACTACAAAAGAAAGTTGATCTGCTAGATAAGAATGACAACTCCTAGGATACAAGCATGAACAGCTCCTAAGATACAAGTATGGTTGGAATATTATAATAACAAGTATGTTGAAACCTACCTTCTTCACTAAAAGTTTTTAGTGTAGCCAACTATACAGAGCGTCCCTAAAGTCTTCAGTGTAGTCTTAAACTTTAATAGTTTAGACTTTTTGGACACCCTGGATATATTTTTCCCTCCCAGGAACTCTGCTGAAATGTCAAAAGCAAGATTTGTTTTATAGAGAACTTTGCTTGTGAAGCTACTCTAAAAACTGTTCTGGTTGCAAGTTCTTTTTGATATAACTAAGCTGAGGTAAATGATACAGTTCATTTTTTAAAAATGTACTTTTACCCTATTCCATGCTGCTTGAAACTTAGCAGGAGACCTTTTAAACCAAACCAAGGCAGCTCAATTTAGGCACATGCTTTGTGCTGAGAAATGATAGTGTCCCTCTTTGGCACAGCAGAAGGACAACGTTGAGAAACTGGGAGCTTTTCCAACTCCACCTGAAATCAAGTCTTCCTTGTGTGGCTTCTTAGCTTTTGTGTTTTTTGTTTTTCAGGGCTTTTTTTTTTTGAATGATTAAATTCTCATAATGTCAAGCACAGCTGCATTCAACTTTAAATATAGTCAAATAGTAACTTTTTTTTGGTTTATGCTGTTATAATTCGTCTTCATTTCTATGGCAGATAGAGAGTTGGTTAAATATATTGGCTTCTCCCATGTGGTTACTTCACACAATAATAAAGTTCTGGAGTTGTAAAGGATTTTCAAAATATATTTACACTCCAATTTCTCCTCCCCTTATGTCTAAGGGAACTAACTGACATGTAGAGAATATGAAAAATCGTTATCTATTTTTTATTGATTTTTTTAAAAAAAGACATTTAACTTATATTAAAATCATATATTAAAATCTTGCAAGATTCTGTGTCTGATCAGATTATAGAGGAAACTATTCAATATCAAGCAAGTCACAAAAGAGGGAAATGTGTGCTTTCCTAAAGTGTTTCCAGGGCCAAAGAGAAAAAAATGGTTCTTTATCCGCAAGAGATTTCTGTAGATGCCCCAATCACAGATGACACTGTGCTCCTTGCATCTAGTCAAAGAACCCTACCAAATTCCTTCTCTAAAATCCATAGTATCTCAAAAATCAATCTGAAATGGGAAAAACAAAGTGGATAAAAATGTATATAGCTCAAATAATAACATGTAGTTAAGCATCCTAAAAATCAAGATATTAGAGTTTTAAAATGTACTAAGAAGTTTGGGAGACCCTGTATATCTTGGACGGACCTTGCTGATAGACAATGAACTGGAATCATAATGGAAAAGGAGGAATATATTGAAATGCATTGCATTTGGCAAACTATGCAGTATTTTTCAAGTTATTCAATGTTGCTCTTTGCCAAAAAACCTCATCTTTTTAACACAAGTTGTTTTCCCAGGATTGCAATGTGGGTGACAAAAATGTCTCAGAAAATTCAAAATTGCATGTGACCCAAGTAATAATAAAAAGACCCATGGAAAATATATGTGATCATTATGGCATTTTACCAGTGATATCTTCTGTGTGAGAAAGAGTGTAATAAACTTCATCAAGGACATGTATGACTAGAAAATGAGGGAAATTCATCAAATCATTAGACTGATAGAAAACAGATAGATAGTCTTAGAGCTGCACTTTTTTGTTGTTGAGACATTTTTAACCATGTTCAACTCTTCAAGACCCCATTTGGGGTTTTCTTGGCAGAGATACTGGAGTGCTTTGCCATTTCCTTCTCCAACTCATTTGACACATGAGGAAACTGAGGCAAACAGGGTTAAGTGACTTGGCCAGGGTCATGTAGCTAGTAAGTGTCTGAGGCCAGATTTGAACTCAGGAAGATGATTCTTCCTCACTCCAGGACTGACACTCTATCCATTATGCTACCTAGGAGTCCCAAAATATTAAAACAATGATTTGGCTTCTATCACATTGGATGAATTTTATATGAAAAATTTATGGAAAGACACGGATAGGAATAGTACAGAATGAAAAGGCATGAATGTGTTGTGATCAGCACTAGTGTAGAAATTAACTATACCAATGAGGTCACACATCCATCACATACATATTCAAGTAATATGAGGGTTAAGGAGTAGGACTCAGGGAAAAAATATAAAACCAAATATCTGTCTTCCTTTCTCAGAATATAGCTCTAAATGATATACAACATCTAAATGATGATGATTTTAAGTTCAATGATGAAAAAAGTTATCAGTAGAAACTGAATATGCATATTAAAGGCAGAACAAATCAACAATTAGTAATGAGCTAGCTATAATATGAACATTGTTATACACCATATTACATACATGAAAGAGTTTCTATCAACTTTGAATCGATGGAGAGAGACAACTGACCTATTTGCTTTAATATTTTTTCCTGATGTAACAGGAAACTGACCTACAAACTCAGTCCTTATAATCCTGAGCATAGTACTTAACTAATATAATCTCTACATGGACTTCTCTCACCTGAGCCAGGTTACCAGGCAAGAAAAAAAAATGAAACCAAGAGAAAGAAGTTCTGGTTGACTAGTGCTTTTTGAATGCCTCTATTTCTGGTTAAACAGCCAATTAAAGAGATTCCTCTCACCGTGAGTTGAAAAGACCATAAACCAGTTACAGAATATCTATACATACACCAAAGTCCTTGAGGATTATACCAACCAAATATTTTATGCAGGTTCATATAAACTGGGATTATTGGCCAGTCTCTTGCTATATTGATACCTTTTGTTTTTACATAACTATAAATTTCCAAATATATCCCACATGTTTCTCCTCCTCAGAGAACCACTCCTTCTAACAAATAATAAAAAAAAGAGAAAAAATTCAGCAAACCTAACAAATTGATCAAATTTGAAAGTATACACTCCGAATTTCCTACCTCTGCAAGAGACAGAGATAGGTACATTCCCATCTGTCCCTCAGGGTCAGGCTTGGTCATCATAATTACATAGAATTTAATTTTTTTTGGTAGTTGTCCTTTCCATTTGCATTGTTGTAGTTTGTATGTATGTTGTTTCCTTACTTGTCCTTGTGCCAGATCATATAAGTCTTCCTCTGTTTCTCTGAATTCATGTTCGTTGTTTATTAGAGCACAGCAATATTCCATTACATTCATGCACCATAACTTTTTTTATCTAACAACACAATTTTTATGTAGAAGTCAAATTGTGAAAGAAATAATAAACCAGTGATTATTAAAAGTGGCTACATGAGGAAATGACATATTCTCATGGAGCTGCTGTGGGGTGTCAGTTTCATTACCCAGGCCACAGCCATTTCTCATTGTGCAGTCTCCGTTACAACAAATGCTGTTATTGTTTTCATTGCAAAGAGAGTTACTGCCAATTTTTCTAAATATAGTAGTATTGAGGAGTCCCTTAGAGTTATAGTAGTGAGAGCATTCTCCCTACTCATCTTTCAGAAGATAAAGAAAACAGCCATAGCAGATGTTCTTATGAACTTAATTTAGAATGATTATCGCTAAATCTACAAACAAACATTACTAAATATTTATGCACCCATCATTGTTCTAGGTAGGCACTGAGGACACAAAAATATAAATGAAAAAGGTCTCTACCCTCAAAGGAGATTACATTTTCTAGAGGGAGACAACATGTACGCTTGTAAATATATACACAATACATACTGAACTAAGAAAGAACTAGTTAGGATGTGGAAATAATAGAACTTTGGAAGAAAATGGCCATTCATCTTGGAGTTAATAAAAGTTGAAGGTGGAAAAATACAGAAAATAATGGACATTTATGCCTTTAGGAAAACAGATTTCAAAATATCCAGAGGAAAAATAGCATTATTCATTGGACAAAATGAATACAATTCCCCCTCCTTTACTCTTTTTTAAAATAGAATCTTTATTGATATATTTCCTTCATATCCATCCTCTTCCTCCTTCCTAAAAAGCTGTCTCTTTTATAACAAAGATTTTTTTTAGAAAAAAAAAAAGAGGAAGGAAATTCAGTAACACTCATCTATATGAATTAAATTAAATTTTTTTCCGGAGTAAGATTTCAATAACAATCAGGGCCAAATATTAATCTCTTACAGATGGTGGAAACAATTAAAGGAGAATGTACAATATGTACCACTACAGAGGATTCCTGTAAAAAGCAATTCAATTGTCTTCTTCCTATCACAAGTTCTTTTTTGTTTCCAATTTTTCACTCATTAGATCTTTAAATCCCAGCTTTTTGGTGATTCTTGTGCCATTAGCTGCCTCTTTATTCTGCATTCTAAATATTCTTTTGATTCATTTCTGCACAAAGCACTTTCAAAATTATTATCGCAGAGACACTTCATGAAATTTTTTTTTTAAAGTTTTGCATTCCCTGAAATGTTCCAGCAGGAAGCTGCCCTTATCTGGGGGCAGGGCTGGAAACTCTTGGTCCCGAAGTTCCTGGCAGTAGATATGGTGGTCATAGGCCTCTAAGAATGAGCTGGGAACCAAAATTTTTTAATATATTAAATTATAGATAATGTTATATACCTCTGGACTGCCCATTTTTGTGCCCCGATTCTACTCTTCAATGAAGTTTTGAATATGTAATGAGAATAGCCAATGCAGTTATGTGGTGTAGTGGATAGAATACTGGGGCTGGATTCAAGAAGATCTAAGTTCAAATACAGCTTCAGATACTTACTAGCTGTATGCCCCTGGGCAAGTTCCTTAATCTTAATTTGCCTCAATTACCTCATCTGTAAAATGGAGACACAATAGAGAAAGAAATGGCAAACTACTCCATTATCTTCACAAAGAAAACCCCATGGACAAGTCCATGGAGTCACAGATACAGACACAACTGAATAACTACAAAAATGAGAAAGAAAAGAAAGGATGAAATAGTTAAAGAAATAGAAATAATTATAGTCATAGAAATAGGTAAAGAAATCAATCTGACTGCATAGTTCCCAGAAGGATTCTCACTGTTACTTGCTAATTGTGACAACAATCTTAACTACTGTAGAAAGCACAGTGAGAACTAAGGTTATGCTTCATTAGCGAATTGAGGTATAGCCAATGCTTGGTTAAGCTAGTAGATTTTGGCACCATTTTGATTTTTTGGGTTACAGGCTAAAGAATAAATTGTGCATTAAATACACACACACACACATACACACACATTGATATCATTTTCATTTTTGTGATTTGATTTGGTGCTTACCATGTCCAGTGTTTTCCAAAGCTCTTTTTGAATAATGTACTTATGATCTATGGGCATTGAATTGTCTATAAGCCTTTGGCTCTGTCATTCCTTACTCTTGAATCTTGCTTTTTAATATTTTCTTCTTCACCATTCTTCCTTACTCTTATTTTTGCACTGTAAGTCATTTATTGAATAGATGTTATTTTAATTAGAAAGGTCTTACTGAATTCTTCTCTCATGATCTTCTGAAGCAGATAGTGGCACACAAACTGTGACCATCTTCATGACCTTACTTTTGTAAAAGTTCACCATGAAAATTGCAAGATGAGATGACTATTTCATAACATAATATTTTATATTATTATGGACTAGTAAAATATTTAAATTCTCTCTCTTGGACCTTGTGCAATAATAGTATGGTCCTTGGTGGCTCAAGGAGTGGGGACTGGCAACCAAGAAAAAGGAAAGAGGCAGATAGAGATAAATTGGATATAAGGAGAAGGTGCCAGTTAAAGAAATTGTACATTTTTAAAACTATGAAACTTTGATAGCAAAAGTTTTATAGTCTGATAAAAATTTGAGATAACTTGGGATAATGAATAAAATGTTATATCTAGAGTCAGAAAGAACTGACTTCAAATTCTGCCTCCAACATTTGCTAGCTGTGTGATCACCAACAAGTCAGTTAGCCTTAAACAACTCGCTAAGACTTATCTACTAAGTTATAGTTGGAGAAGTCCACCAAGAAAAAAATTGCCACTCCTTAACATCATTGGCAAAACAGACTAGGGATTGAGAAACATTTTTATAAAAGAAATTATTCCTATATTAGAGGAAAATTGTACTGTGTGAACTCTAAAGGAGAAAAGTCCATAGTGTGGAGCCTGGTTGACACCTTATGATTTCAGGCAGCTTCCTCACTTCCCTACTTCAGGATTATGTGGTTATAAAAGTCATTAGAAAGAAATACCATAACTGATTGGAAGCATAAATGTTCTCTCTCCATCAAGATTATTGCTTTGTTGCATTATTGAATACTTGGTAATAAGAATATATCTGTCCTCAGTTGGGCAGATTTTCATTCCTTCTGACAAGTGGCATGCGCATTTCCTCTTCTCCCAAGTTGTTAGTGCTTCCCCTACACCTCTGTTAGTTTACTGTGCATTTACTCTGTGTGTTTATATGTACAGGTATGGGTATAGATATGTGTGTACATATATGTAGATGTGTAATTTGTTTCCTAGGTAGAATGTAAGTTTTTTAAGGAGAGGGACAATATTATTTTTTTATAACCTGATCCTGACATCCTAGCTCATAGTAGGTTTTCAATAAATACCAGATGAGTTAATTTCAGTTTTTTTTTCCATTTCTTGAGAATGGGTCTCTGGTTTCACTCATGAAAGTACATGGATGCACTAGTAGATCATATCCCACTGCTGATTAGCACCAAAGCTTGGATGTGCTTGGTTTCTAATCCAGATGTGTTTGGTTCTCCTTAGACAGTCTGGTGGCTTCTTGGCCATTCCTAGTACTGGTGCCATATTGAGTATGGATACCAGATTGAATTTAGCCCAAATGCAGCTCAGAACTACTGAGCTCAAACTCTCCACCAACTTTAAGCTTCCCAGCAGCAGGGATTACTAGTGAGCACCACCCTGCCTAGCTTTAATTCAATTTAATGAGTCAAATCATGAGTTTCTTAAAAATAAAAAAAAAATAAAAATGAACTCTTCTTTGTGTAGAAGAGGTTGTTACTTCTCTGAGTTAAGGGAAATCACAGAAAGAACACCTGTACAAGCATAGTAATTAAACAGCATTACTCATTGAATGTCATAAATAAGGTATGATTACAAATTGTCACAAAGAAAAATTCAGAGCAGGTTTGGGATTGCCAATATGTTGCCTGGGTCACTCCACCCCCACCCCAGGTTGATGAAGGCATAATCTCTGACATCTGCTGTGACAGAGATGTAGTCATCTGCTGTCTCAATAACAATAGCTAGTATCAACAAGCCTTAGTATCATAGAATAACCTAACACTTAATAACAGAAGACTAATCCCTGTCAATGGGGAAACATCAACTAGCATAGAATTTAAGATGCTCCTGGGGAGCAAGTATAGACACATAAAGCTCTGGTCCCCTTGTAGAGTGTCAGTGGACCATGAAAAATTGCAGACACTGGTCTCAGGATTCCTAAAGGTGAAGCTCTGCTACTGCCAAATCCCCTAAGGTCTGCTTGCGTCTGAGTTGCTCTCTGAAAGCAGCTTTCTGAAACTGCTGTGAGGCTGCATAATATTAATTAGTCTAATATAATCAATTCTGTTAAGTTTCCATTACATTAAGAAGATGGTGCCAAAATACTGTCTAGCAGTGAGCAGTCAGTCAATCAAGAAACATCTATTAAGAACCTGTTATGTGCCAGGCACTGTGCTAAGCCTTAGGGATACAAAGAAAGGCAAAAGACAATCCCTGATCTTAAGGAGCTCATAGTCTAATGGGGAAAACAATATATAAAACAACTACATACAAACAAACTATATGCTGGATAAAATAGAAATAATCAAGAGGGAAGAAATTAGAATTGTACAGCTTGCTTGTGGTCATTTGCTGAAGTAATGTTTTGCTCAGAGTTTCATTGCTGCCCATGACCAGGGTTTGACAGAATCAAGCTGTGAGAGCATAGGTCTAAACACAAAGTCTAGACAACCAGGAGCAGGGAAAGGGGGATCAGAAATACAGTACTTTGAGAAAAGGGGATGCTTTCAATGCAATTTTTTGTATTTATTTATTTATTTAATTAATTTTTTTACATTCATTTTCACAAATTTTTGGGTTCCAAATTTTCTCCCCTTTTCTCCCCTCCCCCCACCCCAATACCCCAAGCAATCTAATTTTCCCTATCTCCAATCTGCCCTCTCTTCTGTCATCTCTCCCTTCTCTTGTCTCCATCTTCTCTTTTCTCCTGTAGGGCCAGATGACTTTCTATTCCTCATTAACTGTATGTCTTCTTTCCTAGTTGCAACAACAATACTAAACAGTTGTTCCTAAAACTTTGAGTTCCAAATTCTCCTCATCCCTCCCTCCCCACCCATTCCCTTTGGGACAGCAGGCAATTCAATATAGGCCATATCTGTGTAGTTTTGCCAATGACCTCCCTGATAGTCGTGTTGTGTAAGACTAACTGGATTACCATCCCTCCTAACCTGCCCCTCATTGTTTCTCTTCTGTCTTTTGATCCTGTCCCTCCCCAAGTGTTGACTTCAAATTGCTCCCTCCTCCCTTTGCCCTCCCTTCCATCATCCCCCCCCCCCCCGCAATATCTCTTTCTCCCCCACTTTCTTATACTGTAAGATAGGTTTTCATACCAAAATGAGTGTGCATTTCACTCCTTCGTTTAGTCAAATGTGATGAGGGTAAACTTCTTGTTTTTTGTTTTTTCTCAGCTCTCCTCTTTTTCCCTCCACTGAGAAAAACTCCTACCTGCCTCTTAAATGACCTATAGTTACCCCCTTCCCTTTCCCTCCCCCTACATTTCTCTCTCACCATTTACCCTAGTTTCTTTTAAGGTATGGTCCCATCCTATTCAGTTCAATCTGTGCTCTCTATCTCTGTATGTGTGTGCATGTGTGTATGTGTGTGCATGTGTGTACATGTGTATGTGTGGTCCCACCAACTACCCAGATACTGAAAAGTTTTAAGAGTTACAAATATTGTCTTTCCATGTAGGAATGTAAACAGTTCACTCATGGTAAGTCCCTTAAGACTTCTCTTTGCTGTTTACTTTTTCATGCTTCTTCTCATTCTTGTGTTTGAAAGTCAAATTTTCTTTTCAGCTCTGGTTTTTTCATCAAGAATGATTGAAAGTCCTCTGTTTCATTGAAAGACCATATTTTCCCTTGAAGTATTATACTCAGTTTAGCTGGGTAGGTGATTCTTGGTTTGAGTCCTAGTTCCTTTGCCTTCTGGAATATCCTATTCCACGCCCTTCGATCCCTTAATGTAGAAGCTGCTAGATCTTGGGTTATCCTGATTGTATTTCCACAGTACTGGAATTGTTTCTTTCTAGCTGCTTGTAAGATTTTTTCCTTGAGCTGGGAGTTCTGGAATTTGGCCACAATGTTCCTAGGAGTTTCTCTTTTTGGATCTCTTTCAGGTGGTGATCGATGGATTCTTTCAATACTTATTTTGCCCTCTGGTTGTAGAATGTCAGGGCAGTTTTCCTTGATAATTTCATGGAAGATGATGTCTAGGCTCTTTTTTTGATCATGAGTTTCAGGTAGTCCCATAATTTTTAAATTGTCTCTCCTGGATCTATTTTCCAGCTCAGTTGTTTTTCCCATGAGATATTTCACATTCTCTTCCATTTTTTCATTCTTTTGGTTTTGTTTGGTGATTTCTTGGTTTCTCATAAAGTCATTAGACTCCATCTGTTCCATTCTAATTTTGAGAGAACTATTAAACTCAGTGAGCTTTTGAGCCTCTTTTTCCATTTGGCTCATTCTGCTTTTGAAAGCATTCTTCTCCTCATTGGCTTTTTGAACCTCCTTTGCCAATTGGGTGAGCCTATTTTTCAAGGTGTTAATTTCCTCAGCATTTTTTTGGGTCTCCTTTACCAAGGTATTGACCTGTTTTTCATACTTTTGTTGCATCTCTGACATTTCTCTTCCCAGTTTTTCCTCCACCTGTCTAACTTGCTTTTCAAAATCCTTTTTGAGCTCTTCCAGGGCCTGAGCCCACCCACCACCCCCCTGGGGTGTCTGGGGTACTGAGGCCCCGCCCTCCACGTCTTTCCCTGACGGCAAGGATACGTCCTCATCATCAGATCCAAAGGTCGGGATCATTTGCATTTGTTGGAAAAAACTCTCTAAAGTCTTATTTTCTTCCCTTTTCTAGGCATTTTCCCAGCCAGTTACTTGACTTCTGAGATTCCTTTCCACCCCCGCCTGGATCCGCCCAGCTAGTGCTTGGCCTCTGAGATTTAAATGGGCTTTCCTCCTGCTGGCTGTCAATCAGTGAGCTTTAGTTCAGGTGCTGGGGTGGGGCCAGGGCTGCCTCCGAGACTCTGATCCCCTGGGGCGCTTTATGCAGAGACTCTCAGGAATGGAGCGGGTGGGGGCGGGGTGGGGGGCCCGCCTCCCAATCTCAGCTCCCCTGGGGGTCCTGAGCAGAAGCCTTCAGCAACAGAGCGGGGCAGGGCCGTCTCCCAGGCTCAGCTCCGTCAGGTTTTATTCAGGAATCTTCCGTAATGAAGATCCTGCCTGCTGCTGGGGGATTCCTGAGTCCTGGGCCGCTGCCTCAGCCGCCGCCCACACCTCTGCCGCCGCCGCTTCCTGCCCCTGTCCCTGCCGCCACCGCTTCCTCCCGAGGGGGCCCGAGTCACG
The DNA here is from genome assembly GCA_023548195.1 of Bettongia penicillata ogilbyi. Classification (NCBI taxonomy): domain Eukaryota; kingdom Metazoa; phylum Chordata; class Mammalia; order Diprotodontia; family Potoroidae; genus Bettongia; species Bettongia penicillata. The sequence goes on from JAJHZJ010000658.1 coordinate 190,017, forward strand.
GAGACGCCCCGCTTCCCCTCTCCTTCAGCCCGGCCTCTCTCACTGACCTGTCGCTTCTGTGGGCGGAGGGGCTTTCCCGGTTGCTGGAGCTTCTGTCTCTGAAGCCTGCTCGGATCCGCTTCTCTGAGGCCTCGGCCAGGGCAGCTCTGGGGGTCGGGTTTACTTTCCGGGGCGCGCCGGACCCTGGGGACGGGTCTTCAGGGCTCCCCGGAACGGAAATCTCTTCCACTCTGCTTCTGCACACCCAGAAGTTATGGGGGACTCTTTTTACATTAATTCTATGGGCTTTGGTTTCGGAGCTCGTAAACGTGCGTCCTTCTACTCCGCCATCTTGGCTCCGCCCCCCCAATGCAATTTTTTAATATATAGAATAGTTCCTTGTCCTCTTTGCTTGGTGTATTTCTTTTACGTCTGCATTATTTGTTCATTTCTGATGCATGTTAAAAGAAAATAAATAACAATTGATATGTTGATGAGGATCTTTAAATAGCCTAAGCACATGGCATCTATGAGACACAGGATCAGAAATTAATTTGTGTGTAGACTTCTATTTTTTTTTACAGTTAGTATGTGTTGGACATCAGAGACATAGATGATCTTTAAGGTCTCTTCCAGCTCCGAGTTCATTTCTGTCTTTTTTATCTTTTATTAGCATCTAAACTAATTAGGAATTAGCTAACATAATTTAGATTTAGACTAAAAAGGAATGAAAAAGTCAAAGGATCATTTTATTGCCCCTTGCCATACTGAGGTTGTTGCCTTTACAGTGAAATTTTCTTCTGACAATAATAACATCCTCTGTCATCCTTCACCACCATATGCTTCAGGGAATCCTTCTCAAGCACTGAGCGCACCTGTGCATTTCAAGATGCTAATCCACTGGTGAACTAATTCCAGTGTTTAAAGTGGATATTTAAGCTAGTGGTACATGGAAAACATATATATTTGGAGAAGGCATCTTTTATTTAAAATGTTTCAAAGTCTAGAAAGAATCTTTTTTAGAAGGGAAAATAGAGATTATATGAGTATGTATTAGATTTGGCTAATATTGCTGCTGTGTCTCTAGTTGTCAGTCAACTCATCACAGCACGCCAGAACTGATTTTTTAAAAAGTGCATGTAGTAAATCTGATGCTCTTCTCTAAATTAGGCACCAGTTTTGGTTTTTTTTTTTTTTGCATTTTGCTCAGGAAATGACTTGTTAATATTTGACAGTCACTTGACACCCTCATTTCAAAATCACCCTACATTTCAGTATAAGGGCTTTTTAACCTTAACTATCTTTTTCTTTTTCAGGAATGATTTATGTAACATTTTATTTAACTCATTGGCAACAGTCTAAAAATCTCATTATCGCTAGAGGTGACAGGTTTATTCTTAAATTGTTCTTGCATAACGAATAGAGCTTTACCTAGTTACCTATAAACATAGATAGAGCAAGACTGGATTTAGTCTTGCCTCAAGCAAACAGTCTGTCTTCCACCTACCTCCCTTTTTTGCCCCTGATGCACTCACCTTATTCTTTCCTCAATGATGCTTCCTCCCAATGTCCGTTCTACTTCATCAGAAAAACAGAACTATTCATTCCCGCCTAGCACTTAGCCTTTACCCTCAATGATCCTATCCCTGAATATATTGTGGTTCAGTTCACCATCTCCAAACCAGCCCAGCACAAACTCTCCTAACCACTCACCTCAATCTTACTGTGTTTCTTCAGTCTAGCCTACTCAGTTTCCCTATAATCCCAGCTTTACTACATTCACACATCTCTTGCATCGTCCTTGGGTTCCCCTCTCACAATCCTAGATCAACCCAGGCAAAGCTCTTCCCAACCCCAACAAATCCATTCTAGCTCAGATCATATTCCCTTAGACTAATTTTATTTTCTTAGCTCTTTCTCTCAGACTAGTCATACACCCCTTCTCACTACTACTACTACTACAACTACTACTACTATTACTACTACTACTACTACCGCTACTGCTACTACTACTACTTCTACTAGCTAATAATAATAATTATCCAATTCTATCACCAACCTAGTTCAACCCAATCTAATTTTTAAGACCACACAGCTTCTCCTCTTCCTCACCTAATCCAGTCTAGTGGTTCACCACAAAAAAGTAACTATGTATTCAATAAAAGTTTCTATTCCCTTTAGTTCAGCCAGATCTCTAGTAAAAAGTGCTCCATCCCCTATGAAAACAGTTGGATCAAACTATACTTAATTGCCCAGTTTAATCAACGTTAACCACAAAAATCATTCAAATATGTTAATATCATTGCTATTGTTAATAACAGTGATACCTTATGTTTTTATAAACAGTAAATTTTACAAAGTATTTTATAATGCTTACTTCATTTGATTTTTATAGAAATCCTGTGAGGTATATAGGACATATATTGCTATCCACATTTTTAAAATGTTTTTGCCTTCCTTTTTTTGTATTTATTTAGTTTTTCCTCAGTTACATGCAAAAACAATTTTAACATTTGCTTTTAAAACTTTGAGTTCCATATTCTCTCCCTTTCTTCCTTCTCCCCTGTGCCCCCAATTAAGAAGGCAAGCAATCTGTATAGGTTATACATGTGTAGTCATGCAAAACATATTCATAATAGTCATGTTGTGGAAGAAAATACTATCCACATTTTTAAGATAAGGAAACTAAGGCGTAGATAAGTCTTTCCTGTCTTTTCCAATATCACACAGCTAGTAAGTGGAGGATCTGGAGAACAACCAGGTTTTTGGGTTAAAGTTCAGAATTTTTGCCACTATGTCATTGTGATTCAGAGAAAGAGAGAGAGAGAGAGACAGACAGACAGAGACAGAGACAGAGAGAGACAGAGATTTCTTACTCCCTAGCCCAGTTCCCAGCCAAGTTACTCATCAACTTAGGGTAAAAGGTTAAGCACATCAATTGACCCTCTGGACTTAGAGTTTAGAGTGAGATGACCACCCATTCCAATCCTATGCTGCTGTGTACAAGAAAAAATTTGCTATCCTTCATGTTTGAAGATAATAGTGACCTGCTATCAATGCCTTTGAATTAATTTTCTAGGAATAATGATGAATTTGGATGAATTCATCCACACTTTTTTTTTTTTTGCCAGGGATTCCTTGTGACCAACAGGATGCATTTTCAAGATCCTGATCAATATAATTAGGTGCTGGCCATGGCAATGAAAACAGGGAAAAGCTAACTATGCTATAGTCCTACTTGAAGAACAGTATATAATAAAACTCTGAAATCCAAGGAAGAGTCTGAAAGCCTCAGGCAGAATAAATGAATAAAAGTCTCATCTCTCAGAGTAAAATGTAAGATTTTTTTTCCCTTCGAAGAAGAGGAGTTCATGATTAGAGAATATAGTTATATATCATCCTATTCTTCCCCATAAATTTCCATTTTAAATCAGAAATTTAAGATTAGTCAAAAATCATAGAATCATAGTTTTAATATAAATTTTATTTTAATATCCATTGACAAGTACAGATATTCAAATGTATCAATAAGAATATAAAGGGAAAAAAATGAAAGGAATCAAAAGATCCAAGTGACTGTAAATGATTGTACATGTGCCTTTAATCTTCTATTTTTTAGTGATTGGTAGCCTCAACACTAAGTCATCATACAACTAAAAAAGGTTTGTGCTGAATTTCACACCAGTCATCAATTTAGAGCTGCAAGGGACCTTAGAGGTCACTGAGTCCAACTCCTTCATTTTAGACATGAGGATGCTGAGACCCAGAAAATAATTGTAAATCATACAAATAAAGATAAGAAATAGGAAAATAAGAGAAAGCAAATAAGAAAAAGCAGCACTCGGATTTGAAACCATCTCCTCTGACTAAATCTAAGACTCCTTTCCCTTTCTAAACCTCTGCCAGTTCAGTTTAATTTAACAAATATTAAGTGCCAACCATGTGCAAGGTATTGTGCAAGGCACTGGAAAAGAAAGAAAAAAAATAAAATGGTCCCTATCTTAAAGGAATTTTTTTTTCTGGGATATTGCACATTGCCCACAACGATTTATTAAGCACCTACTATACTGCATGCACTGTGCTAGGGTTTGGAGATACAAATAAGAATACAATATTCCTTCATGACAGGAGCATACATCTTCATGGGGGAGACAAGTATTTATATCGTTACATACAAAATGAATATAAAGACAATAAAAACAAATAAATACAATGTAGTTAGATAACAAGATAGGGAGAAAGGGCGCTAGAGATTTTATCAGGAAAGGTGTCATGTAGAAGGTGGTACTTGAGCTGCATCTTGAAGATTGGGGCAGGGGATGAAATGACTTCCTGAAGATCCCATAACAACTTAATAACAGACCCTGGAATTATATTAGACACCTTAGAGATTCCTACTAGGGAAGCAGGGATTAGATCTATGATTTCATTGGTACAGGGAATTCCCTTTACCAGTGCTGGTCAGCCCCTTCTCTAAAATTTAGAGACTTTTTAAAAAATATAAATTTATTTATTTTTAGTTTTCAACATTCACTTCCATAAATTTTAAATTTCTCTGCCTTTCTTCCCACTCCTCAAGAAGGTATGCAATCTGATATGAGCTCTCTATATACATTTTATTAAGCATATTTTCACATTAGTTGTGTTGTATTTAGAAGAATTAGAATGAATGAGAGGAACTAGGAGAAAGAAAAAAAAACAAATTACACAGAAGAAAACATAAAGACAGAGCAAATAGTATTCTCTGATCTGCATTCAGACTCCATAGTTCTTTTTTCTGGATGTGATGGCATTTTCCATCATGAGTCTTTTGAAGTTGTTTTAGGTCCTTGCAAACTGAGAAGAGCTGAATCTATCAAAGTCATCATACAATGTGGCTGTTACTGTGCACAATGTTCTCCTGATTCTGCTCACTTCACTCAGCATCAGTTCATATAATTCTTTCGAGGTTTTTCTGAAGTCTGCTTGCTCATAATTTCGTATTGCACGATAGTATTCCATTACATTGATATGCCACAACTTGTTCAGCCATTCCCAAACTGATGGACATCCCCTCAATTTCCAATTTTTGGCCACCACAAAAAGAGCTCTATAAATATTTTTGTACATATGGGTCCTTTTCCCATTTTTATGATCTGTTTGGGATACAGCCCTAGAAAGGGTCAAAGGTATGCACGTATGTATAGCTCTTTGGGCATAGCTCCAAATTACTCTCCAGAATGGTTAGATCAGTTCACAACTCCATCAGCAATGAATTGGTATTCCAATTTCCCCACATCTTCTCCAGAATTTATAATTTTCCTGTTTTGTCATATTAGCCCATCTGATAGGTGTGATGTAGTACCTAAGAGTTGTTTTGATTTGCATTTCTCCAATCAGTAGTGATTTAGAGCATTTTTTTCATATGACTATAGATAGCTTTAATTTCTTCCTCTGAAAACTCCCTGTTCATATCCTTTGACTATTTATCAATTGGGGAATAAAACTTAAGAGTCTTAGAGAGTAGCCTTGACTTGCTATGGGCCACACAGTTAGTATGAATCAGAGGTAGCCCTTGAACTCAAATCTTCCTGGCTTTAAAGTCAATTCTTCATCTACTTCTCCATGATACCTTTTCCTATTCTTTTAAAACTAAATGCCACCTCTTTCATTAAACCTCACTTTGATGATGCCCATCACTCAGCTAGTAATGACTTTTTGCAACTTGTATTGCACATAGCACTTTGCTCACATCTTTTTTTCCCATACATTTATATCATGTATTATTTTGTTATTAGTGCATATATTAATTGTGGATCAAGGGACATTCTTTCCCATTAGGAGCCCCAGTTTTGGACTTATATGAGGGAGCCTAACTCTCAAAGAGAGGAGGCAGGGTTTTCTCATACTTTACTTCATTGTCCCTACCCCAGAATTTTTGGGGAAATTGCTTAAATATAATTAGGATATGATAGTTCAGGTCTAGTGTCTCTTCAAAACAAGGTTGCCCTTCTAGAAAATGTTTATGTATAAAGAACATAAAAAGTATCGGAAAGCTAATTATTTCCTCTGCCATAAAAGAAATGCTCAAAACACAAAAGATTTATAAGTGTGCATTAACAAAAACTAAAGACATCAAATAGGAACTCAGCACTTATTATTTTCTCTTGGGAGATAAAGACAATTTTGTAGCTCTGCTCAACAGGTTATTTACTTTCACCTTAGATCTGTTCTGTAACTATGTGAGCAACAAGTTGGATCTCCTGTCAAGCCTGGACGTGGCTTGAGTTTTCCTACCCTTTCAACTTCAGTATCTTCTCAGCAGCGGCCATGTCTGAGAAACTGTGGAGATCACCTCCGGCTGAGCTCCTCACCGCTTGTACTCCTGTGATTACCAACAGGACTGGATATATCTATTTATCAGGATTTTATTTGGTGACCTGGATCCAGGGAAAGAAAAATAAAAGAGAAGAGGCAGCTAGGGGGATGAAGTGCAGTCTTAGGCTCACCCAAGTAGTGATGTGTTCATATGTACAAAGTTGCTATTGCTAAAAGCAGTGTAGAGAGAAAGTTGACAAATCTCCTTCCCCATCTCACTAGAAGTCTTAGGGAGAGCTAGAATTTGGTGTGTCCCAACAGAGGTTATACCTCAAGAGAGGTGAGAGGTCATACATATCTCCCCATTGTTTGTGGAAGGCTCTTTCATGGTTCAGTCATCATATGCCATGGCACAGTCATAGGGGAAATAAGAGGACTACCCAGGAGCTGTTGGTCATACATGTTCTTCAAGCCACAATATGTGTCCCCCTCTATGAATCCAAAGCATCACAAGAAGAGCTGTAGTCCAGAAGATCTGATGTTTCCTCTGATTATTTCTATTATACATATGGCATAGGTCTCTTCTAGCTTTAAATCTTATGTACCAGACTATCATCCACATGAGCTTTGAGATTCTATCTTATCTAACATTTTTATCTATTCTAATATTTCAATACTGTACTTCAGAAATCTATTTCAAAAGGATTAAAATTTTTACAGTTAAAATCTGATCTTTACTTCATCCAGTAGGAAATATGAGAGAGAAAGCCTGAAGTTCACCATATGTACAAGAAAATTAAAATAAAGGGATGACCCTAATGGATACAATGGATTTTGAAACAGCTCAAAATATCAATTATAAGAACTGTTACTCTACTTAGACTATAAGTCTAAGGGGTTAGAAAAATACAGCTCCTGGATTAAATCTGACCCACTGCCTGTTTTTATATAGCCTGCCAACTAAGAAGAGCATTTCCATTTTTAAATGGTTGAAAAAAATCTTATGCCCCCAAAAAAGAATTTCATTCTCATTAGTAGATCTATGTTGCAAAAATGTACTCAACTATTATTATTATGTTTTGAATTTTGCCAATAAAAATTGTGGAAATTTTCTCTTTTGGTTATATAAGTACCTACATAATATCTTTGACTTTATCTTTTGACCCCCAATGCCTGAAATATTACAAAAAAGCTTTCCAACCCCTGGTTTAGGTGTTCTTTTTCTCCAGCTAACCTACTGTTTAAAATTGTTTAAAATGAAGAAAATTAATAGACAATAAAACAATGTCTTCTCTCATAGGAAAAATAAGATGGAACAGAGTCATCCTTAGTAGGAAAGAGTGGTTGCTTTAAAAGAGTTGTCTGTCAGCTTTCTGCTCAGGAGAGGGCACTAAAGCATCTCCACGTAGCTTTGAGTTTGTACACAGTGAACTCTTCATCTCTAACTCTATATATTGTAGAAAAAGCAAAACTTTCAACAAATACTAATAAATATAATCTGGAGTTAGCCTCAAATAACATTAATAAAAATAAAATTTTCAATAATTTACTTGCTCATTTTGTCCTGAAATGTTTACTTAAAATTTTATGCTCTTTTTAAAAAACTACAATTAGTATTGTTCTTATAAGACCGCTAATCTCGTTCTGACTCACTTAAGATAATCTGATCATAGTGTCAGAGCTGAAAGTTTACTGAGTCCAACCCACTAATTTTACAGATAAAGAACCTGAATCCTAGAAAGTTTAAGCAACTTGTACAATATTAAAAAGCTAGCATCTTGTACAATATTAAAAAGCTAGCATCTGAAGTAAGATTTGAACTCTAGTGTTCTGTTCACTATACCACCCATGTGTCCCTATAATTCTTGTCATATTTATTTTTACTCTTCATATTTTTCATTTTTATGCCAAAATATTGCCAAACATTGGGTTGATATATCACAATTTATTCAGTCAGCCTTAGTCATCAGACATGCAAGTCTTTTTGATATAAAAAAACTTTTGAATATTTGTGTAGATAGATCCTTCTTTATAAAAAGAAAGAAAAGTACAAAATTCATCATTCCATTTGAGCTAGCAATCTCATAGACCCAGCAGACCTTTGTGACTTTTATTTTACATACAGATCAATGACTCTCCAAAAAAAGGAAAAAGCATAGTGCACGATACAGTCCACATGTAGCAGTGATGTGTTCCCCATTTTACTTGATGGCACTGAGTCTGCAGCTACATTCTACTCAGGTTTATTGATGTTTTCATACTTTCATACTTCCTGCTTGCAGAGATAAAGTTCTAAATCTTACGCAGGGTCTCTGCCTGCAAATTGAACTCCATCTTGGGGCTGAAGAAAAAAGATCAATATTGTAATGTGTGTTGTAGTCACAAGCCTACCCGAAACAATTTTAATTAATTAATCATTATTCTAAACCAAGAATTTGTTCTCCTTGTAGAGAGAAATAGCCAAACAGGCAGAGTCCCTTTATGCTCTTGGACATTGCTCTACCACAAGGCATTTTTGAAGTAACATTTATAGGAATCTTGAAATAAAGAAAGCTTCATGATATAATAAAACATGGCAATACAATTCAAGGTAAGGTAGAAGTTATCATTTTTGCTTCATTTAAAGGAACTTTTGTCATTTAATCTTTCTCCATGACATTGGATAATCAGTTCGTCCTAAAAAAATTTCAATCCTTTTATGGCCACTACTCTTAAGGGCTTTCCCCTCATCTTATCCCTGGGAAGCTTCTTTATTCTCTTAGGCATATCATTATCCCAGTTCTTTCAGGGCACTGGGAAGGAGATGGAATAACCAAGGACTCCTTGCCTTGGGTCTTGTCTTGTTACCGCCCTAATTATTTGAAGTGAGTAGTCCTTTCTGGACTGATCAGAAAAGGGAGAGTAGGACACGGTTCAAAACTGATAAAGACTGATAGTTTCTCTTTCAGTTTAGTCCAAAGACCTCAGACTAGGACAATTTTTAAATGCTTTCTTAATATGTCCAAAAAGGAAGCAGGGACGATTTGTTTCCTTCCACTTGTTAATTATAATTTGTATGTTCCTCTTTCCCATCTCTAAAGTTTGAGGCCCCGCCATCAGAGCATGTACCATTTGTTGATTACAAATTATCTACTTCTCACTTTCCAGGCAAAAATTTGAAGCCCAGACTTTAGAGTTTATGGGACTTTCCAACTCTGGTTCTCAGTCTGTGGTGTCAGACTGCAAACTGTCTCTTCCTAAAGTTCCTCTTCAAAAAGTTTCACTTCTTGAAGACTCCTACCCACCCCCACCCCCCAGTGACCTCTAAGAATTGCTGTGTCTAAGAATTCCCTAATCCCACTGCTCATATTAACTCCTCAATATTTTTTAAGTGTCTTTTAGGTTAGACATCTGGTCTTGTTTGGCATTTAATGAATGCTTTTCCATGTATTCGAATTGTATTATTTTATGGGGAAGAGGAAAGGTGCCAAATAAGGGGCACAGCCCCATTCTTAGGTCAGATCCCCAAGTAAGGGAAACTAGATGTTTCTCTGTGAGATAATTTTTTTTTTAAACAGGCTGAAGTAGCCTTTCTGAGTTAAAAAAAAAAAAAAAAAGTAGCTTCTGGGGTTGGCTGACAGACCATACTTAAAGATAACAGCCTTATAATACTGTGGGATTTTAGGTTAAATTTTCACTTCTTGACACTAATTGAGACTTTGAATTTCCCTAATATACCACTTCCCATATCTCTGTCTTCAATGTTAACAATTCCTCTCTCACCCTCAGACTCACAGTCCAGGAGGAAGACTTGCATAATCCTTATTTCCCCCTGCCATCTATTGATCTTTGAAATTCTTAAAGTGTTTGATGTGGAGTCAGGAAGACCTGAATTCAAATGAAGCCTCAGACACAGCTGTATTATCCTGGACAAGCCACTTAACCTCTGTTTTCCTCAGTTTCCTCAATTGTAAAATGGGGATCATATTGCCACCTATCTCAAAGGGATAGTGTGAGAATCAAATGAGATAATATTTGTAAAGTGCTTATCACAGTGCCTGGCACATAGTAGGTGCTATATAAATGCTTGGTGCCTTCTCCCTTTCCCTTTGAAGTTCATGCCTCCTAAGCACAGGCACCTCCAGGGCTCATATCTTTCCTTGGTTCTCTTCTGTTCCCTCTTTATAGTTTTCTCATTAGCAATCTAATCTCCTGTAGCTTCAAGTAACACTTTTATGCAGATAGCTTCCAAGTCTCTATGCGTAGCTCCTCTTTCCCCCCTTAAACATTGGTTATTTTTCTAATTGCTTATTGAACATCTTCACCTGAATAACCCCAATCTAATATGTTAAAATGGAGCTGCCTCCGAGGAATCTAGAAACTTAGGTTCTGCTTCTGATTACACCACTATCTGGATGCTTAACCATCCTAGGCCTTCATTCCCTCAGCTTACAGATGAGGCTGTTAGACTAGAAGATTTCTAAGGGCTCTTTCGGTTAAAAAAAAATTACAGTTCTATGATAACACGATGCTCATACCGATTGGGGAAAACTAGCAGCCAAAATTAGATAGGCTGAAATCAGCCTATGATGTGTACTTAGTTCAGTAAGACAGAAAATTTTGTTATCAAGATACTACCACAAACTGGAATCACTTGAAGTAACCCAAAGACAGAGCCTTATACACAAGTACTATACAAAAGAATCCCAGTGACAGCCTTTGGGCTTAGGTGCCAGGATCCATGAGGAGGTTTGGAAACAACATTGCTCCACAGCACACCTTAATAGTATATGCATTGCCTCTTTACAAGGTTAGTGTGATGGAGGTACTTCAAAAAAAACGAAGTGCAAGCTGGGAATAATTATGATTATTATGTGGGAATACTTATCAAACATAACTTAGCATTGATGACTGGACAAGCAAACCCCTTAAGCTCTAAGACCATAGTTGCCAGAAATCTCTCTAACTGAAAGCTAATACTATTAGCTGTATCTCCTCTGAATTTCACTCATCAAATAAAGCTGAAAAATTCTTCAGGAGAAGAACATGGAAATTCACTTCAGTCCAGCAAGGGTTTATTAAGCACCTGGTAGTAAATACCGGACACCGTGCTAGGTACTAGGGATATAAAGGCAAAAATAAAACAGCGAGTTCCTAGTCTCAAGGTTGTTCAGTCGTGTCTGACTCTTTGTGACCCTTTAGGGTTTTCTTGGCAAAGATGCTGAAGTGGTTTCCCATTTCCTTCTCCAGCTCATTTTACAGATGAGAAAACTGAGGGAAACAGGACTGATTGACTTGCCTAGGGTCACACAGCTAGTACGTGTCTGAGACCAGATTTGAACTCAGGTCTTCCTGATTCTAGATCAAGTACTCTGATTATATTCCTAATATGGGTTTAGGGATGTGGACAGCAAGTACACAGATAAATAAACTCAAATTATAAGCAAAATAATGTGTAGGAGAGGGAGAACATTAACAATTAGAAGGAAGAAGAAAAATAGTACAGTAAGAGCACTGGACTGTATTTGGAGTCAGAAACCTAGCCTTCAAATCTCAGCTCTAACGTTTACAACTAGTCTTACTTTGGACAATTTCATTTAATGTCTTTGAGCTTCACTTTTGTCACCTGTAAAATGAGACAGCTGAATTAGTCTTAAGGTTCTTCTCAGCTCTAACCCTATGATCCCATGATCTCCTGCCATCAGAACTGTTCAAAATTTCTCCTTTGTGATGGGTCCCAGCCTTTGCCTGATTATCCTAGTTAATTTTACAAGGACAATTTCCTTAGGATGGACACAAAATGTGTCCTATTCTAACTTTTAAAAGAGAAATCCCATGTTATTCCAAAATTACAAACCAATTGATTCATTGTGCAGTCTTTCAAAACGTTATATCAGCTTTCATTTCAACAAATTATTTGACTGAGTTTCACAAAGAAATACCTTGTCTATGTAAAAAGGATCCAGATACATTTATTACATTGCTGACCGTGGCTGTTTATAACTTTTTTCCATATCATCCAGAGATGTAGGGTTGAGAACCTAATACTATTTGAAACACTCATCTGTCTAGCATGAATCTTCAGTTCATCTTTGGACCAATATACTCTTGAGTTGGATCCTAGTCTGTTTATGCTTCTTTACCTACTGAATCAAAATCAGAGAAGATGGGAATAGGCACATGACAGATTCATTTTCAATACTAAGTATTGTCAAATAAGACTGTCTTAAAATGCCTCTAAATAATCTTAACTCCAAACCTAGTACAACTATTAGGTGAATTAACTGTATATCCTACTGCTATAGAAGACAAGGAAATGAGCATCCTCCCTTATGTTCATAACAATTATATTGTCTCTAAGTGTAGCTTATGAGATGGTTGGATCTGTTGACAGAGGGAATAGCTTGGCCTCAATAATGAATTAAAACAGTTGTGCTTGGGAGGCATTTAATGAATAATCTTAACTTCAATTATTATTCTTTTAAAATTTTTAATGATACATCAGTTTTAGCTTTACTGCATTTCAGAGCTGCTGAACTGAAGTGATCCACCAACCTCAGCCTCTACCACTCTAGACTAGCTCTTTTGCCAGGGAGCTCTTAGTATAGCTGAAATCAATGAGTGACCCATCCTATTAAGTTCAAAGTAGAGCTGGTAAACAAAAACCATGAGAGAAATTTCTTTGGAGCAAGTCAGACAATGCTTTGAGTATGGGTTTTTTGTTTTTTTTTTCTGAGCTAGTGGTGCGTTGAATTATTGTGCAGCAGTTCCCCGGGTCAGTGCTAACTGTGGGATGGACAAGGAAGGAGACAGCAACGTTTTAGTCAAATTAATTTTCAATTAGAGTTGAGCCTGGCACTCTGGAGAGAAGCTGACTCTAGCACACTATATAATTGAATGAGTATAATTTAATTAGGAAAAGCAGATATGAATTACTCAATTCATTCAGCAAATGTTTATTAAACACTTTGTGCAAGGCACCATGTTAAATTTTATCGGTGATACAAAGAAAGATAAGATGCCATCCTCTTAGAATGGTGCCAGCTAGAAAGACATTTCAGAAGAATTTAGTTCACATGAAAGCTGGGAAGCGTGGTCACAGAAAACAATCAAAGGGAGAGAGGCTGAGAACAATGATTCTTTAAAGATATGATCTTTAGAACTTGAAACTAAGTTTTGTTGTCAGTAAGGGAAGATAAGGGAACTTACCATAAAGGAAGTCTTTATCTGGCTGAGGTTCCTGTTTGAGCTAGAAGCTGCTTGGATTACTTTGATGTCGATTTAGAATTTAGATGGATATTTCATAAATGACTTTTATTAAGTGGTACTTATAAAGATACTATTGTTAATTAAAAATTTGCTTTGTTGAGAAAATTCTGTAGCTCTCAGGGTCCAGGAAACTGGAGAATAGAAACTGCCAAAGAGCTTCACCTAGTGGTAACACTAGTATACTACATGATTGTTATTTTTTGGCCTAAAAGTATCTAGAACAGAGTTCCCCAACTGGTAGATCTGGAATCTCCTAGTACACCTTAAATCTTTATTTCGTAGATGGCCACACTGGGGTGGTTGCTATAGCAAGCCCCCCTATCTCCTGCCACCTTCTTTTTGCTTTCTCCTTTTTGCAAACTTCCCTAGTTTGTAAGGATTTTCAATGGAAAGAGGAGTATAGCTGGAATGGTATCCGCTGCCCCTATTTTACTTAGAAATCTTTGTACTGAGAAAATTACATTGAAATCATAGAGCTTAAATGAACTTTAGAAAGTATTTTGTGAATGAAATGTGATTCTTGTCTTTTCGTTCACTCTTACCACCCCCACGTCCAATCAGTGCCAAGTCTTATAGTTTCTGCATTGGAAACATCTCTTGTATTTGCCCCCTTCTCATCTCTGACATAGCCACCTCCAGCCCCCTTGCAGGCCCTTATCATCTTACAGTAATGTGGTGATTGATCTAATTACCCTTTAGGGTAATTAAAATGAGTGTCACCTTAGAGGGGCTAATTATCCCCATTCTGGAACATAAGTTGGAAGCAGAGTATGGAATCAAAAGTGAGAGCAATAGATCAAATACACAAATTCCCCTTTAAATTAATAAAATAAGTCACTTTCCCTTTTCAAGTCCAGATGAAATTTCCATAGATGAGATTGTTGCAGGGTTGTAATAACTAGCTCCCCTCTAAGTATTTTAAAGTATTTTCCTCATAAAAATTCTGTGAGTACAAGGTACAAGTGTTATCATTCCTAGTTTGTAGATTAGGAAACTGAGGATCAGAGGTTAAGTGACTTGTCCAAGGTCATATAATCAGTAAATATCAGAAATGGAATTAGAACTTGGATGTCTCTTGAATCCAAGTTCATTGGATCCTGTTCTTCTCTTATATCATGTTTGTGTAGGGTAAAAGACTCTCCATCACTGTGGTTTTCAGTTTTGCTCCTGCCTTCCTTTAGTCTTTTAGTATCCTGTGACATCTACAATAATATTAGAGAGGATTTCCATTATAGCCCAGCATTTCCCTTTTAGACTCTCAAAACCCAAATCACTCTGACCTGTCTTGTACTGATTTATCCAAAGAGTCAGAAGACTCTTCGTTCAAATCCTTGTCCTGCAACTTCCTAATTTAGTGATCTTGGTCAAGTCACACACCTAAACTCTCTGGGTTTTAGTTTTCCTCAAATGAAAAGTGAGGCAGTTGATTGGATTAAGTGATTAATCTCTAAGGGTCCTTTTAGCCCTGAAAGTCTATGATTCTATATTGAAGGGGAAGTAAGAAGTAAATGACATCACAAGTAATAGGCAGTAAGCACAAGAGCTTTTGTAATGACAGGACTGGGGTTTCTTTAGTGGAACTCTAAGGGATAGAAATATAGAACGTCAGAGTTGGAAGAAATCTAAAGGATCATCCAATCCAATCATCCAATCATTTTCCAGATAAGAATCCTGAGATTCAGTGGGGGGGAAAGCTATTTGCCCAAAGTTACATAGCGAGTTAGTAGCAGAGCTCAGGTTAGAGTACCAGTTTCCCAAGTTCTAATCCAGTCTAATCCAGTTTTATTTTGGCACACCCTACTGCATCTCAATTGTAATAATAGCAGTCCAAACCCTACTTAGGCCAATCACTTAAAAATTTTAAAGTATTCACCCAAGTCGTTCCCTCTTCTAAACTTTACCTATCACCATGAAAACCAGTCATATTTAGTGCTGTCAAAAGTACTTTTGACAGTACTTTTCGAGGCCTTTATTTCATCTTTGATTTATTTTTAAAGCAATATTTTTTTTCTATCACCCAAGTTTTCCCCAATATCTCTTCCAGATAGTCATGCCACATAACAAGGATTTTTATTATTCATTTTAAACATTCTTTTCTTTTTAAATTTTAAGTTCCATATTCTTTCCCTCCCTTCTACTCACTCTCCCATTCACTGAGAAGGCAAACAATGTGATATCAATAATATATGTAAAATCATACAAAATATAAGCTCACATTAACCATATTGCAAAAAATAGATAAAAGCAAAAAAAAAGAGAAAGTGAGAAAATATGCTTCAATTTGAACTCAAAATTATCAGTTCTCTCTGGAGATAGTATTTTTTCATTATAAGTCCTTTGGAATTGTATTGGATGATTGTATTGATCAGAGTAACAAAGTCTTTTACAGATGATAATCATTACAACATTGCTGTTATGGAGCAGTGATCTCCCAGTTCTCACTTCACTTTGCATGAATTCATATAGATCTTGCTTTGTTCTTTTGAAACTATCACCCAACTACCCTAGTTATTTCTTATGGTTTAATAGTACTCCATCATAATCATATGCCACAGCTTGTTCAGCCTTTCTCCTAATTAATGGACATTCC
The DNA here is from genome assembly GCA_023548195.1 of Bettongia penicillata ogilbyi. Taxonomy (NCBI): domain Eukaryota; kingdom Metazoa; phylum Chordata; class Mammalia; order Diprotodontia; family Potoroidae; genus Bettongia; species Bettongia penicillata. The sequence goes on from JAJHZJ010000658.1 coordinate 206,131, forward strand.
CACAATTTCTAATTTTTTGCCACTACAAAAAAAGTTGTTATAAATATTTTTTTTAACATATAGGTCCATTTCCTATTTCTTTGGTCTCTTTGGGATACAGACCTAGGAGTGGTATTGCTGAGACAAAGAGTATGCACAGTTTTATAGACTTTTGGGCATAGTTCCTAATTGTTCTCCAGAATGGTTGAATCAGTTCCCTACTCAACCAACAATTCATTAGTATACCTATTTTTCTTTAATGCTTTCAGCATTTGTTATTTTTGATGGGTACAAGGTAGTACCTTAGAGTTGTTTTAATTTGCATTTCTTGATCCATAATAATTTAGAATATTTTTTCACTAGAGATATCTTCTGAAAACCATCTGTTCATCTTCTTTGACCATTTATCAACTAGGGAATGGCTTTTATTTTTTATAAATTTGACTTCAATCTCTATATAGTTGAGAAACGAGTCCTTTATCACAGAAACTTGTTTAAATTTTTTTTTATATTACATTATTGTCTATGCTACCTTTTAGCAAAGTATAGTTTCTCTGGTTAGTTCTTTTAATGAGTTATGCTTTTTGTTCTACTTTGTCTAAGATTATGATTGTGACCCCTGCATTTTTCCTGGATAATTTCTTAAAATAAGATGTCTATACTCTTTTTTAAAGCTTGGTTTTTTTTTGGTACTCCAATAAGTCTTAAATTATCCCTTCTTGATCGATTGTCCAGGTCTGTTATTTTTCTGATATGATAGTTCATATTTCCTTTTATTTTTTTCATTTTTGACTTTGTTTTGTTGTTTTTTGATGTCTCATAGAGTCATTAGCTTCTAATTGCCCAATTCTAATTTTTAAGAATTATTTTCTTCGATGACCTTTTATAATTCTTTTTCTATTGGTCAATTTTGATTTTTAAAGAGGTCTTTTCTTTAGTGAATTTTTGTGCCTCCTTTTCCATTTGGTTTATTCTAGTTTTTAGGGAGGTCTTTTCTTCAGTGAATTTTCATGTCTCTTTTACCATTAGGCCAGTTCTGTTCTTCAAGGTGTTATTTTCTTCAGTTTTTTTCTTTGTAGCTCTTTTACCAAGCTGTTAATTCTCTTTTCATAATTTTCTTGCAACACTCTCCTTCTCCCCCTTCGCTCCAATTTTTCTTCTCCCACTTACCTCTTTCTTTAATTTTTCTAAGAAATCTTGTTGGGCTTACGTCCAGTTAGCATTTTCTTAGAGGCTATGGTTGTAGTTGTGTTTTTCCATTATTGTCTTCTTCTGTGTTTCTGTCTTGATTTTCCCTGCCACTACAGTAGCTTTTTATGATCAAGTTCTATTTTTTTTTTGCTTGTTTGTTCATTCTTTGATCATTTTTCCAGTCTGTTTCTTGCCTTGATGTTAAAGTTGGGCTTTGCTCACCTTGGGATGGGGAGGCATTGTCCCAATCTTTAGGCTTTTTTTGTGCTACTTTTTTCAGAGTTAGTTCTGGGGGCCTGCAAGTTTTTGATATTTCCAAGGTGGTATGATCCAAGGAGGCATGTGGTCAGTCACTGCTTTTCTTGTCTTTGCTCTGGTCTTTACCCACTGGTCTGTTGTAGCTGCAAGCACTAGTATTCCTCTTTGCCTTGGAACTGAGACTATGGCCCCTGCTCCCTTGTGACTGATCACAAGCATTGCTCTCCATACTAGAACTTTAACCCAGAACTGTATATGGACAATAGAGTTGCCAATCAGCACCAGCTATATATCCAGTGCCAGCAATGGGTCCCCTGTGATCTCTTTCTGAGCAGTTGTCCAACCTCCTTACTATCTCTAGGCTGAGAGCTCCCAAAGCTTCTGCTATTGATGTGACCATTGTTGCTGCCACCATGTGTGGCGTTATGTGTGCTTCAGGTAGGCCTCCACCCCAACATCATAGACCTTTCCTGCAGACCTCCTAAGTTTTCTTAGGCCAGAAAAATATCTCAGCCTGATCTTTTGTTGGCTCTGTTGCTCCAAACGTTTATTTGAGGCATTATTTTAAAGTCGTTTGGAGAACAATGTTGAGGGAGCTCAGCTGGTTTGCTGCCTTTAATCTTCCATCTTTTCTCTGCCCCATAGCAAGTATTTTTTAAAGAAAAAACTCAATACATCAAAAAAGTCTTTCTGTATTATTTTCAATTATATGTTGTGATAAAATTTTATTGGACTGTGTATAACTTTATTCCCCCACTTCTATACTAATTGGAGACAATATTTAAGGTTCCTAGAGGTCTGAGATGGTATTTTATAGAATGAAACTTGATTAATAGCTCTCCTTTATACTTGTCATCTGATACTGAAAGTATCATCCGATACTTCCAATAGAATAGCTCCTCTGCTAGCCGCCAAGGCTGATGGGTGGGTAATGAGAAAGAGAGAGAAATCTTCTCACTATCACAAGAGTTATTCCAGTATAGGACCTGGATTCTTCCTGCTGGCTCCTGCCTAATTGAATATAGAACTAGCAGCTCAACCTTTTAAGGGCCCTCAAAAGGGGCAAATCTTTGTGGATTAATGTTCCAGTTCAATCAGAGAAAGGTATTCACACCTGGTACAGGGATTACAGAGTGTTAGAACTTTGCTAACAAACTAACACCCTATCATCCATCTCTTTATATTCTATAAATTATAAGTTTATATATAGTATAAATGTATATTTATATAAAAATATATAATGTTATAAATATATAAATAGTAAATATATATTCTATATATATCTATTATATCAGCTAAGCTGGGGCGAGGGGGTTATCATATCTCCCCTCCCCCATTATGTGAATAAACACCTCTTCAAGTTGTTTCTGTTTAAATTGATCATCAATAAGTAAGTACTCATTGAGGTCCCTTAGCTGAGCAAATATATGATAGTAGGAAAATCCTGTTCCAAAGATCCACGACTATCAACATAAAATGCAATGGCACAGGAAAAATCCTATACAATTGGACTGAAATTGACTATCTCTCTGACCAAGTGGATACATAACTACATTGAAATATCCACTAGAGTCAACAAGGGAGGAATCCAAGAAACCAATTCTATCTACTTGGGGGTACATATTTAGTTGCAAAAATACCTTTGAGGGATAATGCAGAAGGACAAAAGGCAACCTGGACAAAGTAAAAGAATAATAACTAACATTTATATAGCACTTCCTTTGTGCCAGGAATTTTATAATTATTATCTCATTTGATCTGCACAATAGCCCTGTGAAGTATTATTATCTCCATTCTACAGATGGAGAAGCTGAGGCAGACAGAGGTTTAATGACTTGCCCAGGGTTACACAGTTAGTGACTGAAGACAGATTTGAACTTAGGTCTTCCTGACCCTAGGCCCAGCACTCTATCCACTGTGCCATCACTTTGAGCAGGTTTTACTGAGAGAAAACACTATTTTATTTCCTTCCATGACCCAAAATGTGAAATGTTGGTCAACTATTCTTACTAATAAAAACAAGTTAATAACAAATCAAAACAAAGGGCACTATGGAGAGAGAAAATAGCATGAGCAAAAGCTATTACAGGTGTGGCAGTACAGGTGACAGTCAAGAAACTAACCTGATTAGACAGACATTGGACACCAAGGTTCATATTGTAGACAAGTAGGAAATAAGGTGGAGTTAGTCTAAGGATTACAGAGGGCCTTGAAAGCCAGACAGATGTTTGGGCTTGACAGAACAGTCAATAAGGAGCCACTGAGCAGGAAGCAGCATGTTAAAACGTTTCTGTTGTTTTTAAGCAACTGTCATAAAGTGATATGCAGGATAGTTTGGAGTCAGTGAGAGGCTGGAAGTCAGGTAGACAAGTTACAAAGCTGTTCAGTATTTTAGGCAGGAAATGATGAGGGTCTAGACTAGGATGGTGGCACAGGAAATAGAGAATAAGAAATGATCTGAAAAACATTTCAAAAAAAGAAAGAAACAACTTGGAAATTGACTGGCTATAGAGGATGAAAGAGAAGGAATGAATCTATGAAGACTCTCAGATTTTTACCTTGAGTGTCTATGAAAATGATGGTACAGAAAGAGAAAGCTGGTTTTAGGGAAGAAAACAAGACACTAAATTCAGTTTTGGAAATGCTGAATTTGAAATGACAGTAGAATATACAAATAGCATTGTCCTGCAGATAGCCAAAATCGTGGGACCAGTGTATTTTTCGGTGATGTAGATTTGAGATTCAAATAGCATAGAAGTGAAATTTGAAACTATAGGGATGAATGATTTCATATTTTTATAGAAGCAGGTAACTATAAAAAAGAGAGGATCAAAGACAGAACCTTAGAGGAAACTCAAGTATACACAAAGAATGAGAATAACCACAGAAGTCGGAAGTAGGAAAGTGCTATGTCGGAAAGCCAAGGATTTCTAGAAAGTGAGACTTGTCACCTGTCAGATGTTACAGGATGTTTAAGGAGGATAAGGTCTAAGAAAAAGTCATTGGGTTTTTAATGAATGAATCAATCGAAAAGTTAATTATTTACTATGCTCAGAGCACTGGGACTCCAAATAGAAAAGAAAGATATTCCTAGCTTTCAAGAAACTCACATTCTAATAACAAGATGTACAGGAGGTTTCAGCCTCATGTCAGGATGGAATGGTCAAAGCACTCAGTTTACAACAACAAAGTGGACAGTAATGCATCTTCTTTGATGTGATTTTTACTGATAAAACCATATCTGTTTCTGATGTTGAACCAAGAGTATGGTAGAACCATCTCTCACCATCTGGTTCTTACATTTTCATCGTGAGCATTTACATTTCAGAAATCAGCAAGTGCTACAAATCATTGTTCTGTTGATTGTATAGACTGAAGAAAGTGCTAAAAATGCAGATTAAACTTCAATATGTATGCATACTTTTTTTCCCCTCTAGAGCCCAGTTTTTAGAACATTTTCCAGCACAAGCCTGTATTGCTCTATCAAAATTGCTTGAGCTCAGCAGGAGTACAGTCCAAGGTTCAGTGAATGAAGTCATCACCAGCTTGGAGGTCTGGTGACCGTAGGATAATATTCCTCACAATACCTGGCATTTATATAATACTTTAAAGTTTTTAAAGTGCTTCGCATCCACTGTCTTATTTGAGCTTCACAACTGTCCTGTGTTGAGCCATTTGACAACGCCAAGGACTTTGGTAAGGAGATCTTTTTCTCCTCTAGGCCTCAGTACCTGAGACTGCTGAGGAGTCTGGAGTATAGGATATGAAGAGATAGTATTTGCCTTCTCCATAGGGGTTGATCTCACAGGGGTTAAGGTAGGAGAAGGCCTAGTGTTCTGGGAGGTGCTGCCATTTTCAGAATTCTTGGTGGATAGAGAGACAGCCTTAAAACCCTGAAGACCTAAGTCTCCTGCTTCTTACATATGCTGATTGTGTGACCCAGGGAAAATGTTCCTGGGTAAATCACTTAACCTCTCAGAACCTCAGACAACTCTTTAGGACTGTAAATTGCAGAGTTGGTACCAGTCTGCTTTGGTAGAGGAAGTTTAATCACTCAGGAGTTCTTTATATCAATTAAAATCATAGGTCCAGATTTTATCCCTTTTGAAGTCCCTATAAAATGCTTTTATAATTTGAAGATTAATTATTATTATCAATACCAAAAACCTAAATAAGACAGCACCTCCTGATCTGTGGTGCTATATTCTGGGCCAAAAGGTTAAATTACATTAATATGTGCAGTTTTTCAGATTTATCTAGAATTTTTTTCTCTCCTTTCAAATTTTAATTCAATTCAGCGAACAAGTACTTTCTGTGTGACAAGCAGCTTCTTATTCTCCCTAATGATATCAGTCTGTCTTCCACAAATTTAGAAAGAAGGAAATTGTCAGTTATGTTAAAAAGAGAAGGCATAACAGGAAAACAGACTACAATGGATTAAGAAAAGAATTGTTGGGTAGGAAGCTGAGGCAGCAGGTGTAGACCAAATATTGAGAAGTTTATTTTCAAAAGAAAAGGCAGGAAGAGGATAATAGCTTAGAAAATGGACTATTAGATCAAGTGAATGATTTTTTTTTTCTCAAATGTTCTTAAACATTTTCTTTAAATTTTTTTTCTGAATATATATGAAGGGGGCATAGAAAACAGAAAAAAAGCCATCAGAGCATAGTAGAGTGGAAAGTGTTTAGAGTCAGAGGTTCTTTTTTTCGATCTGAATTCTGACACTATCTCTGTGACCTTGGGCAAGTCATTTATTCTCTCTAGATCTAAATTTTCTCATCTGTAAAATATAGGGATTTAACTAGGTAACCTCTAAGCACACTTTTAGCTAAAAATCTATCATCCTCTCATAACTGAGTCCTAAAGGACGTATTCTGGATGTACTCCAGAATAAAGGTGGGAGGTAGAAATTTCAGAAAAGAGAAACAAAACCTCTTTATTTGAGATTAGAGAGAGGAAAGAAATGTAAAACAAAAAAGTGATATGTTAAGGTGAAATGAAGGTCTTTGAGGTAGACCATAGGGATGATCTCCATCTGTTTTTTTTAAAGAAGTTAAATAGATAATCCTGAGAGGGGGCAAAAAATAGAGACAGAGGATTAGTTTCTTAAGGAGAGAAAATGTTTGGAGTAAAGTCATCAGCAATACACTAAGATGTCAACAAATTATAAATAAGAGAATACTGAGAAGCAATGAGTTAGATGAAATTGGGAAACATCAATCTTCCTTTATTCAGGTTTGTATGTCTTTTCTAGTTAATCTTATCTGTGGAGCAAGAGGGGAGAAAGAGAATGTAGTGTAGTAGACTTGGCATGAGGGTAAAGTTCTAAAGAGATCAATAATGAAGTAACTTACTATGGATTTTAGGTTATGAGGGAGTCCAGTGTTGACAGAATGAGGCTAATAGACTGAATGAGGTTGAGGGTGCCTGACTGACTAAATATGAAAATGAGGTTAGAAAAATAAGTTTGGTTGGTATGACGAAGGAGTAGAAGAGATATCTGTGATCAGAGACAGAGAGGGAAATGCCAGAATTTCAGAGGTAGAACAATCCCCTGCAATGACAATTTACTGATTTATATGATCATGATATATAGCTGATGTTGTATAAAAAAGGTTTGAAGAGTTAAAGTAGAGTGAAACGCCATAAGATTCAAGAGGCTAAATACTCATCAAAGCAGTTATTAAAATTGCTGAGGATGGCCATGGGGCATAGAATAGAGAAGAAACATGGATTCCCATCCCAATTACTCCACTTCCTTTAAAAAGGGGGAAACGATTGATAAAAATGGAACTTTCAAGGAGAGAGGGCAGTGGAGGATGTGGTGTCATATATAAAGGCTAGTTTATTCATATTGTAGTGTAGGTTCTATAAGGCACAATGGAAAGAGGCAGGGGGATCATAGAGGGAAATGGGGGGAGGGTGCACTAAGGGTATGAAAAGAATGAGAGTTAGGATGGTTTGGTTCAGTGTAATGCCTAAAGTGAATGATGACAAGAATGGGCTGACAAAAGTTTTCCAGTGAAGGGCAGAATGTTGGGGTGGGGAGGGAGCAGAGGAAGTCCTGAGGTAACAGAATATGGTTACTTAAAGAGTATGGGTAACTAAAGAGTATTGGATTAGGTACACTGAAAAGAATGGGCTGGGATGGATTGATTTGATTAAGGTTTGATTAAGGCACACGGATAGTTCAAGCCATATTCTAGCATTCCCAGTAGGATGTTAATCTTTTTTCTCCCTTGGCTGGTTTCCCTTGTGTCATTCCCTTGCAGAGTGTCACCAAGAAGAATCCTCAGAAAGATCCTCTTTTAAATTACTACTATAAAGTTAAATAGATTTCCAGATGAAAAGTTCCCTTTTTTCTTTTTGCTCTTTAGAACAACTGAGATAATTTGCCAAAAGTTTCCTTTTCTTCTCTTCTCCTCAGCTCATACCATTTAGATGTTTTTCTTCATGATCTCCTCCTTCCCCTCTGTCTCTCATGAAGAGGTGCCTCTTCTCTCCATTCACCCTTGATCCTATTCCATCACGATTCTCTCTTTTATCTTCACTCTGTCACTAATTTTCAAACTCTTGGTTTTTTGCTTTTCTTCGTATCCCTAGAACTTAGTACACTGGCAGATAGCAAACACTTAATGAATGCTTCTTCACTGACTGATGTGAAATTCAATACTAACTCTGCTACTTATGTGACCTTAGGCTAGTCACTTAATTTTCTGTGTATCATCTTCCTCATTAGTCAAATGAAAGGCTGGACTAAATGGACACAAAGGTCTTTTTCCAGCTCAAAATCCTATTAATTTATTTGAAATAAAAAATAAATAAAATAAAAGCAATTACAAATTAGAAGTATCAGACTCACAGCAGCTTGAAATTAAATGATTTGAATTTAGAATTTAGATTTGAATGATAATAAGATCACAGTTGTAGAGCTAGAAGGGAACATGGAAGCCTTTTCATCCAACATCAACATCTTAATTTTATAGATGAGAAACCTGAAGTTGAGGGTCACATAGATAGTCAGCATTTGGGATGGGACTCCTGAGTTAGCGTCCTTGTCTTTCCATTGTATCACACTGCTTCCTAGAAGGTCAGTTCTTCCCACCTTTTTTGTAATTCTTATAATTAACAACAATCCAATAAGACAATATATATGAATAATGAGTAATAAAATATGTACTGGATAATGCAACACTCCAGATCACATATAAAATGTTTCAATGGAATATGCTACGGAAGCTTTCATTGTTTTTGATTGTTCTTCACAAAGCTTTGCACAGAGTACAATTCTATTTAAAAAAATTATTTGTTCATTAAGTATTGACTTAGCAGGCAGGTTTCCTCAGCAAATCTAAACATATTGTGTTTATCTAATTGTTTTGCAAGGACTTTTGGCACTTTGAAATCTTTTACTGATTGATTAATCTATTGGTTCTTAAATATTCTTACAAGGCATTGTGCTAGGCAATGGGAATACAAATTATAAAACAAAATGAAATAAGAAGAAAAAGACTCGGGCCTTAAGACTTTACATTCTAAAGGAGGGCTACAACTTGTATATTTTCCAAATCTATATTCCACGTTGCTACCAATGTAATATTCCTAGAGCATGAGTCTGATCGTGTCACCATAATCCAGTGAACTAAGTAGAATCTTTAAGAACCCATCATCCCATTAGATGGAGAACTAGGGGGAACTAGGCATACACATATCATTACTAGTTATTCAACATTCACAGGTGTAAGATTTCTCTATGGATGTCCTAGTATAATCCTGGTATATCCAATGTTTTCATGAAGTAATGACAGAGTGACTGGACATTTGGAACATATAATATAGGCTTAAATGACCCAACAGCAAAAAGAAAAGGTTTGATATAATTTGCTATTTTTAAAACATTTTCCTATCAGGGTGGGTTGTGGGGAGGACTGCATAAGGTAAGACTAGAATTTTGAATGAGAATAATTTCTAGTAAGGAAATGATTAGACAAGTAAGGTTTGAAAGTAGACCAGAATTATGAATGTAAAGAAAGAAAGATCTAAAGTGCTAAAGAAAGACACTATAGGAGACAACTAAGATAGTTGGAGGAAAATGGGTGGCTCATTCCATGGGGTTCATGGTTCTTAAAGGCAACTTTAGCTAGAGATTTTTATGCAATCCTACTACTGCCACTTCATTTGTGCTATAAGAGCTATTTCTCTACCAATGAATTGATATGTAGCTATCATATTGATTAAATATGCAACCGAGCAAAAGTGTAAATCTATTTTTTTTCCTCTTTTTATTCAACTGTAGACACATTTATCTGAAGACATGGAGACTTCTCCCTCCAAAAAATATCCTGTTAAAAAACGTGTGAAAATACACCCCAACACAGTGATGGTACAATATACGTCTCATTACCCCCAACCAGGAGATAGTGGATATGAAGAAATAAATGAAGATTATGGAAGTTTTATGGAGGAAAATCCAAAGAAAGGACTTCTGAGTGAGGTGAAAAGAAAAGGAAGAACTTTCTTTGGGACCATGGATAGTAGAACCCCACCGACTGAAGACCCAAAAGTCAATGAGATTGAACAATTCCAGAGCTTTGCAGAAAGAAATATTTTTCAGTCTAGAAAGACTTGGATAGTGTTGTTTGGATCTGCTTTGGCTCATGGATGTGTGGCCCTTATCACTAGACTTGTTTCTGACCGTTCCAAAGTGCCATCTCTAGAACTGATTTTCATCCGATCTGTCTTACAAGTATTTTCTGTGCTGGTTGTGTGTTACTACCAAGAGTCCCCTTTTGGACCCAGAGGATATAGACTGCGGCTCTTTTTCTATGGGGTATGCAATGTCATCTCTATCACCTGTGCTTATACATCTTTCTCAATAGTTCCTCCCAGCAATGGAACCACTATGTGGAGAGCAACAACCACTGTATTTAGTGCTATTTTAGCTTTTTTGCTGGTAGATGAACGAATGGCTTACATTGATATGGCTACGGTTGTCAGCAGTATCTTGGGTGTTTGCCTTGTCATGATCCCCAACATTGTTGATGAAGAAAACTCTTTGCTGAATGCCTGGAAAGAAGCATTTGGGTACACCATGACAGTAATGGCAGGACTGACCACTGCTCTTTCCATGATAGTATACAGGTCCATCAGGGAGAAGATCAGTATGTGGACTGCCTTATTTACCTTTGGTTGGACTGGGACAGTCTGGGGAGTATCTACTATGTTCATTCTTCAAGAACCCATCATCCCATTAGATGGAGAAACTTGGGGATATCTCATTGCCATATGCATCTGTTCTACTGCAGCTTTCCTGGGAGTTTACTATGCATTAGATAAATTCCATCCAGCTCTGGTTAGCACAGTACAACACCTTGAGATTGTGGTGGCAATGATCTTACAGCTTCTAGTGCTACATATTATCCCCAGTGTTTATGATGTCTTTGGAGGGGCAATCATCATGATTAGTGTTTTCATCCTTGCTGGTTATAAACTTTATTGGAGAAAGTTAAAAAGGGAGGACTATCAAGAGATACTAGATTCTCCCATTAAATGAGTCTCAATTTTCATTTTCTGAGTCATGTTCAATTATGTGCACTGCCATGTTGTATTCATGTATCAACTTTTTTTGTGTTGTATAATGGACAGAGTTCTATATAATATATAGGTATAAAAAGAGGAAAAATATGCAAATGTAGAAAGGTTTATATTAGTCTAACATATAAATGCAAATATTAAATATATGAAATACTGTGAACTTTGGTCTTTTAAAAATATCTATTTAATTATTTAAGGGATAACTGATAGAAAATATGCTAGCCTTAGTTATCAATTTCTGCACTAATAGAAATTTTCCCTTTTAAGAAAATTTAAATTATTGAAATTTATAAATTAGAGAAACCTAAATGATATTATGACACCTTTCCTAGCTATAGTTGTTTCAACATTTAACCTGAATCCCTTCACATGCACAATGTACATTCTGGAAAACCTGTCTACAAAAAGAGATTCTAATTATAAAACCTGATCTGCATTATTACATTGAAAGTTGGCAGTAGCAAAGTAGGGAGTTGAGGTAGTGTGGTAGTTGGGGTCAGAAGGTAGGAGAAGGAAGACTTTTCACTGACTCAACTTTGGTTACAGTAAGTAAAAGTCATAGCAAAAACCTAGTCTTTCCTTTATCAGGATTGCCATGAGCAGGTGGGGCATACTTGAGTTTTTCCTCAGACTTTGTGGATCTGATGCGCCATCCTATTGCTAATGCAGTGTTCTTTTCCATTTAGCTTCACTGGTTTACAAATCTCTCCTGGCTACTGCCCTCTTACCTTGCAACAGAAGGAGTGCTCCAAGCTACTGGCAGAGGTGCCAGCAGTGGAAATGGCAAAAGAGTAAATTAATGTGGCATGTTATATAAAGATTTTCCTCAGGGGAACCAAAAGTCTCAATGGCATATATTAATGTGTCATAATATGTTTGTTTTCTACTTATTAATTCCATTAAAATACAGTTCTATTGGATTTGCATGGGTAGGATAAATCAATAATAGTAGAAACCTTACAACTAAATTTCAGCCCATAGCTGACTTTTTGAAAATGAAATGAGAATGTGGAGGTGTACTTTATTCTACAATAATTAATGGGCTGTCTGACTTGCCATAATAATGCTTTATTTCAGATATTCAAATCCTGCTCATTTCAATTTTCAGTTGACAATTGAGTTCACAGAGGCAAAATGAGGTTATAGAAAACTCAATGAACTGGGAGTCAAGAGAGTTGGGTACTTATGCCAACTGGTTACTTCTTTAATATGTTACAACCTGTCTGGGACTCAGCTTCTGTATCTGTAAAATGAAGGGGTTAAAGTAGAAGATATCCATGTCCCCCCATCCCCCCAATTTTGAAAACTCTTATCCTTCCTTGGACCTTTAAATAAATAAAAATATAAAACAACAAACTCAACATTCTTCTGAATGAGGTATATTAAAGACACTTTTAACTAATACATGCTTATTGATTTTCTCACCCTATGGAGTCTGAGCTAGTAGGGAAAGGAATGCAGAGATCTTGCTTTAAGTATCATTCTTCTAATACTAAAATCTGAATTTGCACAATATCTGAAGTTTACAAAAGGATTGTTCACTCTACAAAGGGAATCACTAGGCAGAGAGGTGATACAGTGCATAGAGTGTAGAGCCTAGAGTAGGGAAGATTCAGCTTCCTGAGTTGGAATTCAGTCTTAGACATTTATTAGTTGGGTGATTCTGGGTAAGTCACTTAACTCTGTTTGCCTCAGTTCCTCATCTGGAAAATGAGCTGGAAAAAGAAATGGCAAGTCACTCTAGTATCATTGCTAAGAAAATCCCAAATGGGGTTCACGAAGAGTTGGACTCAACTGAAATGACTGAGCAACACCAACAGAGGGATTTCTTCTGAATAGATGTCTTTACTACTGAAGTTAAATTATATGTTCAAAAAATTTAATTAATGAACTTTTTAAAGAGTCCATTTATTTAATCACTCAACAAATGTTGATTGAATAGATATCAGTTTGACAAAATTTATTCACGTATTGAGCCATGCTAGGTATTATGAAGTCTACAAGCAAGAATAAGAGAAGTGTGGCTCTGTGTTCAAGGGGTGAATAGTCTTATTTGGGAAACAAAACATATTCATTAAAGCAACAACTTCATATGATGGAGGAAACTTGGGACAGAGTTAGACAAGCTGAGTTCTGGTCCTTGATTTAAGGTTAACTAGCTGGGACATTTGACCATTTCTAGGCTCTCTGAACTTTAGCTTCTTCATCTGTGAAGTGAAGAGGTCAGAATACGTTATTTCATAGGTTACTATCCAGTTCTATAATTCTGTGATTATAAATTAGCTAGGATGACTATTAATATAATTCAGAGGTGGGACAATTTAGAGTCAGAAGAACTGAGTTCCAATTTTAGCTCTGCAACTTAGTGTTTGTGTGACCTCAAGAAAGTTATTTGACTCCTCTAGGCCTCAGTATTCTCAACTGTAAAAATGAGAGGACCTCTAAGGTCCTCCCTACCATCTCTAAATCTATGACCTTAAGCTTCTATGATAAAGTATGAAAAAAGAAAGGAAAGAACTGAACTTAAGAACTGAACCAAGAGATCCATGAATTCCAATTCCCTGTCACTTATGACTAGCTCTGTAACTTTGGATAAATCACTTAAACTTTCTGTGTCATAGCTTGATCTATAGAACTGGGAGAATATTAAGAATACTACCTACTTCATAGGATTATTGTAGGAAAAGTGCTTTGTAAATCTTATATAAACTTATATGAATGCGTTATTATTTTTTGAGACATTAGGCAGGAAAAATCACAGGACTTAAGTGCTTAGTTGGATATATGTGACAAGAGAGAGGTTCCAAGTCTTTATGAGAGAAAAAATGATGGTATTATTGATAAGAGTAGGGTAGATTTGGATCATTTTTGGGGAAAAATGATAAATTCATTTTCAGTTCAATTCAACAAACATTTATTAAGCATATGCCTACCATGTGCAAAGCAATCTTGAACTTGAGGTGATGGCAAGAAACTCATGTAGTTTAGAGGAGAGGTCAGGCCTGGAAACCTCTTTTGGGAGCCATTTACATAGAAGTTATAACTGAAACAATGAGCATGGATAAGGTTCTATAATGTAGAAGAGAGCAGGGAGCCTATTCCAACCTTACAGAAAGAAGAAAAATAGGATAGCAGGAGGAGAGTTTTAAAGAGCGGGTTTGTTAACTGTTGAAACTTAAGCTGGGCTTGAGGACTGATCAAAGGTCATCAGATATAACATTTAGGAGATCATTGATGACCTTTGAGAGATTAGTTAGAGCAGAATGTTGAAGGCAGAAAGTAATAATTACATCCCACATCCGGATAGATCTTTCTTCATGATAATTCTGTGAAGGTTAATAGTTGAAGTATTATTATCCCTACTATATGGATGGGGAAAAAGAGGCTCTGAGAGGTTGAACTCACAATCATGTAACACGTTAGAACTAGAATTTGAAAGCAAGTGTTGCCTAAATTTAAGTCCAGTATTCTTTTCATTACCTTGATGGGTTTTGGAATGAATAGATGATGAAGAAATAGAAACAGCAGACAGCTTTTGGAGAAGTATGACAGTCGAAAGAAGAGGAGGAAAATGACACTAGGTAGAGAAGGGCATCTTTTTTTTTAAATGGATATATATATATATATATATATATAAAACCTGTTTTATTATACCATATAAAATAAATATTATAGTGTTTTCAAATGTTAAAAATTTACAACTGAAATTAATTGGTACAAAATCTATTAAAATGTAATATTACAAAACATAGGATTTAAATTTATTGTTGCTAGGCTACTTTCTATTTCATCATAGGGTTTTAAGAACATCAGGTGAGGGAGGGCCTTAGTTCCACAAAGTTCACCCATCCTCATTGTTTTCCTAGAGCATTTAGTTCCTTCAGTTATTTACCCTTACCCACATCTCTCTTTTTAATATATATTTGTTTTTACATCTCCTAAATTTCTTCTAGCATCCTTCCCTAGCCTCTCCTAGAGAGCCATCCCATACAACAAAGGATATTTTTTTTAAAAAAGAAGCAATTAGCAAAACTCAACAATACATTGAAAAGGTCTGAAAATATATGCTAGCTTCTACACCTGTGGACTTCCTATTTCATCAAAGGAATTGAAGGAAATGTCTTATATCTCTTTCTTTGGGACCACGCTTGTTCTTTGTAATTTCGCAACACTCATTTTCAGTTGTTTTGTGGTGGTTTTTCTTTTCATCTACATTGTTGTAGTTACTGTGTATGTTGTTTTCTTGACTATGCTTACTTTACTCTGTATAACAATTTTCCTTGCTTCTTCATAGTCATCATATTCCTATTTCTTATGGAATAGTAAGATTCCATTATATTTATCTTCTATAAGTTGTTAGTCATTTTTCATTCGACAACTTTGCTTCCAGTTCTTTGCAAATAGTGATGCAATAAATATTTTGGTGTATATTGAGACTCCTTTATTTACTCCTAATTGGCTACTAGCGGCTGTCATCAGCTGTCCCACCTCTGAATAAAAAGGTCAAATATACTATGTAATTCAAGGCAGGGAGAAATCAGGAGGAATCCTTTTGTACCTTCCTAACTCCTGCCGCTTACAGATAGCAATGAACCTCATCCCATTTATCCTATAACCTTTTGGCCATTCTCAACACATTGATCTCATTCACTCCTCAAATCCAAATACACTGCCAATCTTGTTGCTTCTGCATTTACAATATATGTTATCTTCTTTCTTCTCACAGAACTTTCATCCTGGTATAGGATCATATCACTTTACACCTGGATTATTTCAATAGCTTTCTGGTTTGTCTCCTTGCCTCAAGTATCTCCCCACTTTAGTTTCACTTGTCTGCTAGGGTAATTTTTCTAATGTGTAGTTCTGACTTCCTTAAAGACTGAGCTCAAATTTTACCTTGTGAGGG
Source organism: Bettongia penicillata ogilbyi (assembly GCA_023548195.1). Classification (NCBI taxonomy): domain Eukaryota; kingdom Metazoa; phylum Chordata; class Mammalia; order Diprotodontia; family Potoroidae; genus Bettongia; species Bettongia penicillata. Next base: position 222,059 of record JAJHZJ010000658.1, read on the forward strand.
ACTTTCCTGACCTTCTCCCCCAACTCCCCAGCCACTGATGTTTTCCCTTTTCAGCTCATCTTTATCTCTTTCTATATCTTTTATGTACCTAGTTATTTACATATTGTCTTTCTCATTAGAATATATACTCATTTATGAGGGCATTTTTTTTTTCTTTCTGTATGTCCCTAGGACTTAGCACAGTACCTGGCATAGTAAATGCTTAATAAATGCTTTTGGACTGTCTGTGTGATTTTGGTCAAATAACTAAACCTCCCTGGTTCTCAGTTTTCTGATCTGTAAAATGGGGATATTAGACTTGCTGGCCTCTGAGGCACCTTCTGAGGTCAGATTTACGATCCTTTGCCTACAACTCTACAAAGCTTCTCTTTAGCTGGGATTCCAACCTCTCTGACTCTCTAGACAGCTCTTACTTCCTAGCCTAATTCTTGACTAGGGAAGAAGATTCTGATATATTGTGAGTACAGAACATGCTTAAGAAGAATATGAGAAGGGAAAAGGACCAACAAAAGATAATTAAGCTTCAGCGGTGAGGAAGGGAATACTCTAGAGAGGTCTTTACCCCAGAATAGTTACAGACCTCTAGTAAAAGCTCATCAACTTGACTTAGGTACGTTATTCAACCTCCTAGGTTTTAGTTTCTTCACTTAGAAAATTAAAAGACTGGTCAAGATGATTTCTGAGGCCCTTCTGGCTAAACCCCTTCCACACGTCCCTTTAGTGCTGTCCTGTCTCCCAGGCAGTGGTACCCATTGAATTTGAAGAACGGGATGAGAGCCAGGATTGTGGGAGACGGGAAAACAGCAGGGACCCATGTGGAAAAAACCCCGATCGCAGCAGGTGCCAGGTAGGAGACAATGGCCGTCACTGATGGCTTTTTAACTCGTCAGGTGAGTGTCATGGCTTTGTCCTCCCTCTCCCCCGACTTATTCTTTTCTTTCGTAAGCAAAAAAGGAAGTTGCTGTTTAGATCGGAGGTAATAATAAGTAAATCTCCCTGGACCGCAGGCCTTATTGTCTTTGCGGCCGGTCTGGCCCACGAGGTCGGGGTGAGGAGGGTGCCCGCTTGCTCCGGCTCAGTTGAAGATGTGTTCCCATCTCCATCCCCGCGATCTAAACTTTCCACCAAACAACTGGACCTTCCGGACCCTCCCGGGGTCCCAGAACCGGGCCTCGGGCACGGGGTTGCGGCGGCAGCCCAGCCCGGACACGAGCCCGAAGGGAAGTTGCCACTGAAACCGCCAAGGTCAGCAGTGCCACTACGGGAGGAGGGGGCTGAGTGCCCAAAGGAGCGGGCAGACCCCACCAGGGCACGACGAGGAAGCGGCTTGCTGCCCTGGCTCGGTTTGCCCTCTTAAGGTCACCCCGACCACCGCGAGGCAAGGCACAAGGTAAGCCGGTGACATCTGGCCCTCCAGGCCCCGGCCTCCAGCCCTCTCGTGGGCTCCCTCCCAGCACGTGCGCGTGCCCGGCGACTTTGATTGAAGACGGCTCCGCCCAATCCCCTCCCGCTCCCGGAGCGCTCCTCGAGTCAGCGTCTTTGAGCCAATCCCCGGCGGCCAGGAGGGAGTTTCCTGGGGGGCGGGGTACCGAGCTAGGGAGAAGTAGGAGGAGCCTACCCAACGGCTCGGAGCGAGGCTGCCGCGGGCGGGGCCGGTGGGCGCCGTGTGCGCGCCCGTGCGCGCTCTTCCTCCCTCCCTCCTTCCCTCCCTCTCTCCGAGGTGCCCCTCCCCCTCCCTCTCGGGCCGGAGCTACGCGGCGGCGCCGAGGCCTCCTCCCCGGTAACGGCCGTTCCCCCCTTCCCCCATCCCCGCCGCGGCGGTGGCAGCGGCTTCCTCGTCGTCCCCTCCGGCTCCTCGGCTGAGCGGCGACCGCGGCGGCCCTGCGGGGTAAGTGCGGGGCCGGCTCGCGGGCAGGGGGCCCGGCTGCCCTGAGGTTGGCTCCGGGTGGGGGGAGGGCAGGGCGGGGGGCCCAGCCCCACTCCCGGCCGTGCGGCCGACGGCCCTCCCCCTCCCCCCCCTCCCAGTCCCTGGTCTCCTGGCAGGCCCCCCCTCCCCGCACGCTCCTCCTGGCCCGCGGTCCCCGCCCTGTGCGCCAGCTCGTCCATCCTCCCTCAGGATCGGTCCCTCTCGTCCCGGCGGCCGGTGGTGCCAAGCCTCCGCCCGCCTGGGAGCATCCGGGGCTGGAGACGAGTCAGGCAGTCGGTCAGCGAGCATTTCCTTAGGGCTGGGCGCCGTGCTGAGCGCCTGGGATGCTCAAAAACCAAAACGTAACAACACCCCGACCCCCCAAAAAGCAGGGCGCCCCCCTCTCCAGGAGCTTCTTTTCCTACAGGGAAGACGATATCTAGGTGAGGGATCCTTAACCTCTTCTTAAGCCCCTTCGGGATCAGGACGTGGGACCTCATCTCGGAACAGCCCTTTTAAATGCGTAAAAAACAGGGTTTGCAGAGAGACCGGTTATATTTAAATACAGTTATAAACATATTTTTGAAACAGCTTAAGAAGCACCCTTTTCGTCTAGGTACATAACTGTCAAAGACGAGGCTTTGAAGACAGTTATTGAGAATTTAAGAGAGGAGGTATGATGAGGGAAGGTTGTCTGCCGTTCTTAATTTTGAAAAGTTCTGTTGTTTATCTGTTTTCAGGTCCGACGTACAGCTTAGTACCCTGAGAAAGAAGGGAAAGGTGAGGGTAGATATGATAGGGGAGCTCCCGTAAGTTTTGTTATGATAGAAGGGAGTTGGGCACCTGAAGGAGACTTGCTCCTGTTTGGAAAATGTCAACCTTCAGAACTGGCCTTTCCTGCTCCTCCCCCACCCCCTCCCCAAGTCTTTTTTGTTGTTTGTTCGCTTGTTTGGGGGGATCCTGAGCCCCAGTATCTTTATCACTAGTGGAAGGCGTATTTGTCTGAAATGGTGCCGCAAAACTTCATTGGTGGAGGTTGTGTGAGATGTGTGCTTTTATTTGGTAATGTCGTTTGATAGGTGCTCTTGATGCACCTATTGTGATTTGTGTGTGTCTTTGCATAAAAGTTAAGCTTAGTAACAAGAAGTTGGTTGTAGACTAAAGTTCAGAGGAATTGGGAAAACTGGTTTAGTTTTTAGATAGACTAAGAACTCTACCAAAGCAGCCCTGAAAGAAACAGTAGGATTTTCAAAAGAATAATTTACAAGTGATGGGGTTTTTTACTTTTAGCCCTACCTAGACATTAGGTAACTCTAGATGATAGGTGCCTAAAGTCGAAAACACCATATTGCAGTGGAAACAGTGCGCTGGATCTAAAACAAGAGGAGCTGGATTCGATTCAGATGCTACCACTTACTACCTGCTTATCTTCTGGGAATTTATTTTGATTTTTTAGCCTTCATTGTCCAAAAAACTAAGGCCCTTTCCAGCTCTCCATCTATGCTTTGTGATCCTAAAACTAGAAGGCCTTGCAGAAGATAGGAATAGAATCACATATGAAAGAAATCTCAAGTAGTTTCACTTAATTTATATCAAACAACAAACATTTATAAAGTACCTATTTTGTGCCAGGCTCTGTGCTAAACCCTGTTAATTAATAGTTTATTTTTGAATCATTTTTAAGCACCTAGATCTTTACAAACTGCAAATCTCTGTTTACTAATTCTAAAGAATACATTATGGAACTGTGGTGACTTCCTCTTTCTCTTCTTCCTCCTTTTCCTCCTCCAGTGTTTTTAATATGATTTTTCCAAAGTGTCTGCCTTTAACAAGACTGCAGTTCAAAGGTATGGCAATTCACAAAGAAAATTTTTGTATTTACATATAAGCACTATTAAATATCTCAGTAACTCTTAGTGTATAGTAGCTATTCAATATGAGATCAATTTATTGATAGGAAACTGTTGCAGTTCATCTTGTTCCATGATGTTCAGTTGTTTCAGTCTTGTCCAACTCTTTGTGACCTCATTTGGGGTTTTCTTGGCAAAGATACTGAAATAGTTTGCCATTTTCTTCTCCACTTCATTTTATAGATGAGGAGACTGAGGCAAACAGAGTTTATTGACTTGCCTAGGGTCACACAGCTAGCAAGTGTCTGAGGCCAAATTTAAACTCAGGTCTTCCTGACTGTAGGCCCTGTGCTTCATCCACTGTGTCAGCTAACAGCCCCTAGTTCATCTTGGCCACAGATTATTCCAGAGTTGATTCATGTCCATCTCTGAAAAGTCTACCAGCTCTGTTGATGGTTTATCAGTGTTACAGTACACTTTCTTGGATCTGTGGGACTTAGAAAAGGTCTTGGGAGATCTTCTATTTCATTTTTCTGCCCATTTTGGATTAAAAAGAAATCACCTCTGAAGGAAGGTAATCTGCTCTAGTTTGTGAAAGCTCACAATTTGCCTCTGGTTTCTTTGTAATGCTACTTAGGTCTTCCAAGGATGAAATAGTTTTTTTTTGTTCTAAGTTAAATTCCTCCTGTTTCTGTGTTGGCCCACTTTTTTTTTCAGCCCTGAGGGGAGATGGAGATCTTGGTGGGATTGGGGAAGAGAAGAAGGAATTAGCATCTACTATGTGTCAGGCACCATGCTAATAACTTTATAAATAGTATCTCATTTGGGCCACCATGACCTGTGTTTGGAACAGAGAAATTTTTCTTTAAAAAAAAACTGTTGAATGCTTTGTTTTTGTATCATTTTTTGTATTTATTTCCCTGCCTCTCTTCCAGAGTAAAAAAGAAAGGAAAAAAAATTAAAGCTTATCAAGAAATATTTCATTCAACCTGACATTGTATGTAGTTGTCCATACCCCATAAACCCCTAGTCTTCAAAGAAATGAAAGATTTCCAAATCTCTTCTTCTCTGAGGTCAGACTTTTTCATTGCAATTACAGACATTCAGTTTCAATTTGTTGTCCTTCCATTTAGACTCTTACAGTTTTCTGTATGCTGTTGTCACTATTTTGTGTATTGTTTTCTGGTTTTCTTCATTTTGCATCAATTCATAAATTTTTTCCTATGTTTTCCTGTATTCCTTATATGTCTCTTTCCCTGCAGCACAGTAATATGTCATACATTTATATACTGTCTGTTTAGTCATTCTCCCACTGGTGGACATCTACTTTCTTTTCAGTTCTTTGATACCTCAAAAAATAATGGTGAACATATTTTGATGTGTTAGAAATTTACTTGGTGTATAGTGGAATATCTTGCTCAAAAGATAAGGATAATTTATTCCAAGTTGCTTTTTAGAATAACTGAACCAGTTCACAGCTCTGTCAGAAGCACATAGTGTGCCTTTCTTTTCACAACCTCATATGAGAATTTGGTAATTCAACCAACATTTGTTAAGCATCTGCTGTTTTCAAAACCCTGAGCTAAGGCTGAGATACTGTGATTGAATTGGCTATTTTTGAAGGAAAAAGCTAATAAGCATTTATGAAATGTCTACCACTTGCCAGAACTGGAGTAGTCCCAGGGAATGCAAATACGAAGATGAGATGGTCCTTGCGCACAAAATTACTTTCTAGTTGAAGAGTTCCCGTCTGTAGGGAAGAGACCATCTGAAAAAGGTTTGGAGATTTTAGAGTACTGAAAAACCAATATAGCTCAAATATGTTATAGCTGCCCAAAAAATGTAATTCAGTCTTAGATTGCATTGGGAGACATGCTATTTATGAAGAAACTTATAGTTTCCATGTATTTTGCCCCAGTCAGATCCCAACTGGATTATGTTCAGTTCTGATCATCACATTTTAGGAAGAATATTGATCAACTGAACAGTATGTAGAATACAGCAACTAGTGTAGTGTTAATGAGAAGATAGTTTGAAGGAACCAGGAATTCTTAGCATGGAGAAAGACTTTCGTAGAGAAGAGGAATTTGGCTTGTTTTGCTTGTCCAGTGTTGCTCCAGTGTTGCAGGAGTGATGGAGGGGCAAGGGTTGCACAGAAGTAGATTTCTACTGGATGTGATAGAAAATTTTCCCATTAGAATTATAAAAGTAGGTTGAGTTGCCTCAGGAGGTATGATACTGTGTTTCCCTTCACTAGAGATCTTAAAAGCAAATGCTCGATGAACACTTGTTGTATTTGTTGTAGAGGGGATAATTTTTTTTCTTAGATGCTTTCATTGATATATTTTTTAATGTCACTATATTTCCCACTATATCCCTGATCATACTTCCTTCCAGACAGCCACCCTTATTGCAAAGAATAAAGGAGAGGAAAGCAGTTCAACAATCCAATCCAAAGTCTGACATATAGAAGTGCTCCATACCCGTATTCCTTCTCCTCTGCGAAGTAAAGAGGAAGTTGTCACCACCTCATGTCCCTTCTTTGGGGCCCAGCTTGGCCATTATAATTCTGCAGTATTCGTAGGGTCACAGATGTAGAGCTAAGGGGTCTCAGAGCACAGTCTGCTTGTTTTGCAGGTGAGGAAGCTGAGACCCAGAGAGGCTCAATGACTTGTCCACGGTCACATAGGTGGTGAATTGCAAAGCCAGGTTTCAAACGTGAGTTTTTTTTTTCTTAAATTTAAAAAAAAGTTTTCCCCACTTAATAGTCTTTTATTTTTTTCGATTACATTGAAAGATAGTTTTGAACATTAACTTTTATAAGATTTTGAGTTCCAAATTTTTTTCTCCTTCCTTCCTTACCTCCTCCCAGACAGCGTGCAATCTGATGTAGGCTATACATGTATGGTCCTATTAGATATATTTGCACGTTAGTCATGAGTCTTTTGAAATTGTCTTAGATCACTGTGTTGCTGAGAGGAGCTAACTCCAGCAAAGTTGGTCATTGTACAGTGTTGCTGTTACTGCACAGTGTTGTCTTGGTTCTGCTCACTTCAGTCAGTTCATTTAAGTCTTTCTAGGTTTTTCTGAAATCTGCCTGTTCATCATTTCTTATAGAACAGTAGTATTCCATTATATTCATGTACCACAACTTGTTCAGCCATTTGCCAGTTGATAGGCATCCTCTCAATTTCCAATTCTTTGCCATAACAAAAAAGAGTTGCTATACATGTTTTTGTACATGTGGGTCCTTTTCCCTTTTTTATGATCTCTTTGGCTATATAGGCCAAGTAGTGATATTGCTGTATCTTGTACATGCACAATTTTATAGCTCTTTGGGTATGTAGTTCCAGAGTGCTCTCTAGAATGATTGAGTCAATCACAATTTCACCAACAATGCATTAGCATTCCAATTTTCCCAATCTTTTTCAACATTTATCATTGTCATTTTTTGTCATATTAGCCAATCCTATAGGTGTGAGGTGGTACCCCAGAGTTGTTTTAATTTGCATTTCTATAATCAGTAGTGATTTAGAGCAGTTTTATGTGACTATAGATAGCTTTAATTTCTTCATCAGAAAATTGCCTGTTTATATCCTTCGACAAGCACAAGTCTTTTGATTCTGAATCCAGTAGTCTTTCTATTACACCATGATAGTTCCAGTGTTTTTTGTTCTAATTGCATTGTTGTAGCTGTATATGTTATTTTCCTGGTTCTGATTACTTAATTTTGCATCAGTTTATATTGCTATAGTCTAATTGTACTTCTCTGTATTCACTGTTTCTTATAGCGATTGATATTATATTAAATTCATGTACCGCAGTTTGTTAGTCATTCATTCTTCCACTGATAGGCGTCTTTGTTTCCAGTTCTTTGATCTACAAAGCATGCTATTGTAAATATTTTGTGGCATATGGAACCTTTCCTTTTTATCATAGACTGTATGAGGGAATTTTTATTTGGGTATGAGTTGGAATAAGATGGCCTCTGGTTACCCTTTTAACTGTGAGATTTTGCCATTCTATAGAAAATCTTATTTATATAGAACTGTGTAAATCAGGGAATGGACTAAATATGCAATTCTAATTTCTGGATCCCCTATGCTCTGTGTCACAGTAAACATTTTCACATTTTTGCTTATTTACCCTTGCCTTATCAATTGCTATCTTTGCTGTGTGCATCTTCTCATTTCTTCACTCCTGATTACCATTAGTGAATATCTAATATACAGTGCTAGAAAAAAAGCCTATGAACACAGCTAAAAAGAGTTACCTGTTATCTGGCTGTTTTGATAGAAATAGAATTATTTTATAATTATTGATAATATTCAATATCATTGTTTTTCCTCTAAGCTTCTGTGCCAAATAAAGGATAGAGTTTTTGTTTCATAAAGACTTATTTAAATCTCTATCTAGAATATTTTTTTCCCCTTAAAAACATTTTTTTATAGTATGGAAGTTCAGTCTTATTTTCACAGATGAATCAACTGAAACCCAGGGAAGCTCAATGACTTGCCCAAGGACAAAGATGTAGGGTTGGGGATTAAATCCTGACCTGCTGACTCCCAGGGATTCAGTGCTGCCTCCACAACACTGCATGACTTCTTTTGTGGTGTGCATCGTAGAATTAAGATCACAGTTCTAGCTCTGGAAGAGACCTCAGAAACCATCTAGTTCAGTGCCCCTCATTTTGCAGGGAGCTTTAGTCTGTAAGTTAGTACTGCAAAAGTAGAGGTGGAATTTGAGCCCAGGTCTCTTGTACTTCCCTCTCAGAGCTGGAAAGGGCATTAGAGATCATCTAGGTCAGCCTCCTCTTTTGAAATATAAGTGGTGTTGTACAGTGGGGAAAGGGGGAGTAAGTACTTATATATAGTGCCTGTTAATGTGCTGGCACTTCACAGGTGTTATCTCATTTGAGCTTTATTATGGCTCTGTGGGGTAGGTGCTAACAGTTGAGAAAACTGAGGCTAACAAGAAGTTAAGTGACATGCCTAGGTCAGAGCCTGAGGCCAGATTTGGACTCAAGCCTTCCTGTCTTCAGCCCCAGTGCCCTGTCAACGGACCAGGGTTTAACTCCCACCTCCATATACTTACTAACAGTGTGACCTTAATAATAATAGATAACATTTAAACGGTACCTGCTGTGTCCCAGCCTGTATAAATGCTTTTTACAGATCATCTCATTTGGTCTTCATGACAATCCTGGGAGGTAGGTGTTGATATTATCCCTTTTACAGTTGAAGAAACTGAGGCAAACAGTTAGTGAGTTTCTTAAAGATGCACAGGAAGTTCCTGAAGCTGAATTGGAGCTCAGATCTTCCTGACTTCAGGCCTACTGTGCCACTTACCTGTCAACTTTCCTGGCTTTCATTTCCTTTCCTGTAAACTGGATGTGTTAATATAATACTTTCAAGATTTACTTAACAGATTTGTTGTGAAGAAAGTGCCTTATAAACCTTAAGGCACTAATAACTTTTATTTATAAGTACTGTATTTGTATCGTAGCCATCCAAAGAATTGTAACTTGTCCAAGATGAACCATCTATCTAGGAAGTGAGACTAAAACATAGGACTTCATAGACTGTCAGAAGAGAGAGGATCTAGTCCTGTGAGTTTTGGAAGAGTAGGATGGGTCCAGTCCTTGGAGACAGAAGATTAGAGCTCTAGGGCTGGAAGGGATCTTGGAAGGCATCTAGTCTGGACTTTTCATTTTAAAGATGAGGAAACAGTCTCAGAGAGGTTAACAGCAGGCAGTAAGTTAGAACTCAGGTCCTGTGATTTCCGTTCAGCATGCCTTGCCTTATCCCTGATCTGAAGAGTACTGTATTCCAAGTCAGCCTCTCTCCTTTCCTTAGTATGATCTTGACTGAGTCACTTAGCTTCTCTGAACTTGAGTCTTCTTATCTGTGAAGTAGGGATAATAATGCCACTTGCATCTGCCTCACAGTTGTTTTGAAGCTCAAATGAAATAATGTATAGATACCATTTTATAAACAGTTAAGCGTTAGGAAAATGTTAATAATTATTATTAGTCCAGTGTTCTTTTTGCTGCTAACAGGATGCCTTCCCAATTATAATGAATATTTTTCATAGTTTATTAAAGATACAAATTTCATGCTTAGAAACTATATAATATGTGCTTTGAAGTTTATTTTAATAGTTTGTCTTATTTATTTTGCAGTCGCACCTGAAAATAGATGACTTAATTAACAAAGATTACTGAAGGAAAACTTTTGAGTCATTACTTCCTGTCAGTATGCAACATTAACCTGGGTTATGCTGACCAAAAGCCCAGTCAGACCCAAAAATTGATACTAGGAGTTTTCTCACAATTGTACATTTAAAGCAGCCCATACGTCTTTTCTGAAAACTGGCCCCGTATTGATCAATCACTTATTGTTTTCATGTTCCATCTATTGTTTACAGATATATGGAGGAGAATGGGCTACCTCCTTTTTCTGATTTCAGAGAATTGTACTTGTTGGTCTCCTCCTTCCAGTTTGGAAAGTCTCTAATCTTTCATCCAATTAGAAATCAGATTACCAAATGATGTATCATGGTTAATTGACTGGAGTGGATATAGAATAGTCTAATGGTTATGATTCCCCCCTCTTGGAAAGGGCTGAATCTACCTCTGAGTTTGAGGTATTTCTTTACCAACGTGTGTGTGTGTGTGTATGTGTGTGTGTGTGTGTATGTATGTGTGTGTATGCAACTCTCCTTTGTCCGTTTCAGATAAGAATGAAGTTCATTGGATCCCCCGTTACACCAGCATATCTTCTCATTTTCCCTGAATATGAGAAGTAGCAAGCACCTTCTTCCTCCTCTTTATACTACTGTATTCCTCTTTGTACCATCCCTTCAAATTCCCCTCAGAACAGAACCAGTCTACTTTCTTGATGTTCTCTTTTTCTTATTTAATTCCATCAATATCTTTTGAAGACATTATGGTTCTGAAGGACACGTGTTTTTTTGCCCCACTGAAATGTTAGTACTACATGTGCATAACAATGCCCTCGAATTGGTAAAATAAATTTACCTTTCTAGATTTCTCTGGACTCTTGTGTTTGCATTTCAGAATTCTTTCTTATCTCTGGTCTTTTTATCAGAAGTGCTTGAAAGTTCTCTATTTCATTAAAAGTCCACATTTTTCCCTTGCAGGCCTATATACTCACCTTTGCAAGGAAAGTTATTTTTTCTTGTAAGTTTGTTTTGCCTTTTGGAATAATGGTATTTCAAGATCCCCTCTCTTTTATTATAGAAGTTACCAGTTCTTTTTTATTAACTGTGGATCCTTGATTCTGGAACCACTTTCTCAATGGCTGCAATATTTTTTTTCCATATTTTTTTAATTTGACCTGAGAGTTTGGGGTTTTACCTATGATATTCATAGAACTTTTCCTATTGGGATTACTTTTAGGAGATGATTGGTGGATTTTTTCTATTCTTTCTTTTCTGGTTTATTTCTTGTCATGATTTTCAATTATTCTTAAATTCTCTCTCAACCTTTCGCCTCCTGCTCTTTTGGGTGAGATGGTTGACTTTGGTTGGTCCTCTGATTTCTTGAGTTGACTACCACCGCCTGAGGTTTCTTCTCTCTTGGTTCCCCCCCCCCCCATACAAAATGCTCTGTTTGGCATTCAAAGCCCTTCGTAACATAACCCTCTCCTACCTTTTTAATCTTCTCATACTTTACTTTTACATATGTATTTTGTATCTTTCATATATATTTTCTGTGGCTTTCTCCCATACCTGTAATACCCTTCCTTTTCAGTTCTGCTTACTATCTTCCTTTAAGTCCTAACTAAAATCTCATCTTTTCCTGGAAGCTTTTCCCAAACCCTTTTAATTCTAGTGTCTTCCTTCCGTTAATTATTTTTCATTTATCTGATGTATAGCTTACTTTGTTTACATTTGTTTGCATATTGTCTCCCTCAGTAGAATTCAAGCTTCTTCAGAGCAAGGCCTGTCTTTTGCCTCATTTTTTTGTCCCCAGCACTTAGTGCAGTGCTTTTAATATAGTAGGCACTTAATAAATATTTATTAATTTATTGAGCACTGTGACATCAGGCCAGCACCTCTCAGATGTCCAGCGTCCCCATCCTGGAGTTTTCTCAGAAGATCCCTCAGTTTTTCTTTCCTTTAAAAGCTTTTCAGGCTGCATGTGGTCCCTAGTCATCTCTGGTTGTGTTGGCACTTCTTTTGCTGTAGGGGTCCTCCTTTCTTATTGCCTATTGACTTCTGGCTCACTTTTTTGCACTTATGGAGAGGAAGAAGTCATTTATTCTAGTTTCTCATTGAATTTACTTGATTTGGTGCAAATTTTAGGTTTTGTGGTACCCAAACAGTCTGTTTCTTGTTCAGAGAGCCATTATGGTAGACTTTATCTGATTCTTGAAGGAAAAGAATTCTCTTAATTGAGAAGGGAGTTCATCTGACCATAAAAGGGTTGGCCGTTGTAAAAGCACAGAGATGGAAGACCTTGTGTGAAGGGGAGTAGAGTGTGGAAGGGAAATAATATATAATGTTTAATGAGGATGGAAAGATGGGTTGGGGTTCAGATTGTGAGGAGCTTTTAAAAGCCATTTAGAGGAATGTATATAGTTATTACTTCTGCATCGTGGGGGTTAGGGGTGCTGCACCTGTGTGATCTGGAAAATCCGTGTAAAGCATTTTGGCCCTCCTGTAGTACCGGAGAAGAAATCTGAATTGTTATGGTATTAAAAGATAAAATATGTGGGTAGTATACAATATGCCATACATATAAGCATGTCTGAGTTTTTAAACTTTTTCTGTGTCATCTACTGGCCTTCTCAAAGTTCCCATTTAATTTCTTATGCTGACTTGTGAAATATCAAGCCTATGATAAGGAAAGTTGTGATATGGAAGGGATAATTGTATTTTGCCCTTATGGCAATAGGGAATCACTAGTCTTTCTTCATAGAATGCAAATTCCTTAAAAGAGCAGGGATTGTTGCTTAGAGTTAGGGCTTGATACTTGTAGTCCCAGCTATTTTTGAGCTCCAGAGGTCTGAGTTGCAGTAGACTAAGCTGATTGGGTATCTGAACTAAGTTTGGCATTAATATGGTGGGTAACATATCTTCCCCTTCCCTCAAAGGATTGAGGGATCAGTAGGTTGTCTAAGGCATGGTGAACCAACTCATACTGGAAATGGAGTGGGACAAAGTTGGTCTCTGTTGGATCAGCTGATGAGTCATCCTTGTATTTCCAGCATGTACAAGATAAGGAGAGACCCAGGCATTTTATTTAAAAAAAAAAGAGAAAGTAGTTATTATTTCATTCTTTGTTTTTTTTAAATCCCCAGGTACTAGAGTGTTTTGATTGGTACCCAACCAAGGAATGACATAGTCATGTCTGGGCTTTAGAAGAATTATTTTGGAGGCTATATGAAGAATGTGCTTGAGTGGAGAGAAACAAGAGGCAAGGAGACCCATTAGAAGGTCATTGTAATAGTCTAGGCAAGAAGTGTTAAGGACTGAATTGAAGATAGTGAGGTGGCTCTGTGAGTAGAGAGAAGAGGATGCAAGATATGTTTTGGAGGGTAGAATTGACAAGAGTTGGCCGTTGATTGATTATGTGGAGTGGGGCAGAGTATAATAATCTAATGGAAGACTGGAAGAACGGCAGTTCCCTTGACAGATAAAGGAAATTTCAGTAGAGATAAGATCCTTCTGAATACTTTGTCATTACCTCAAATTCAGCATGTCCCACACTAAGCTTGTCATTTTCCTCCCCCCACTTTCAAACCATTTCTCCCCTCTCAATTTTTTCTCCATTTCCAATGGCGTTTACTAAGCACATATGTGTACACTGTGATGTAAATTCCAAACCCCTCTCAGGAACAAATGCTTCTTAAATTCTGAGATATAACCCCCACCCTCAAACAAAAGTCTGTATAAGTTGTTAGAAGAGTTAGGTTATATTTTAATGTTTTTGGTGGTAGGATTTTTCTAATCTGAAAAGGCTCAACCTTTTAGCAGTGGCAGTTCTCCTGTTTTGGGTGTAATTTTTAACCACATCCTTTTACTTAAGCTTATTCCGGAAGTATTTATGTTGCAGGTGTTTATTTGATAAGCTTTGAAAAGCATTGTCATTTAAAGTTGTTTGTGCCTTTGCATTAGCAAGACCAACATATTTTAAGTAGAATGTAAACTTAAGCTGTGTCAGTTCTCATTAGCTAAATTTCATGGAATGTCTACATTTTTTATTCTAAAGGAATTTAGTTGTCCGAATACACTTCTAAAAGTCACATTGCTAGTCTGCAAAAAGCTATTGCCAAAAGACCCTTATTCTGAATTAGTAAGTTAAAAAGGAGTGCCCTGAACATAGGGGAAAGAAGGGAGACATCCTACAATCTCTTCCTGTGAAACTTCTGGATATTTTCATTTTGTTTCAGTAGGTGCTATGTTAGAGGGTTGGGGAGAGTTTGGGATTTTCATATTCCTCTTGAGGGTATAAGAATTCTGCATAAGTGGTAGTGATGGGAGCAGTGGATGCTTATAAAGTCTTTTGAATGTCAAACAGGCTTTTATATTTAATCCCAGAGTTTATGGGGAGCCACTAAAGCTTATTCAGTCAGAGGGAGAGGATGATATGGTCAGATCTGTGCTTTGGGAAAATCACTTAGGCAGCTGAGTGTAGGATAAGCTAGATTAGGAGAGACTTGGAGTAGAAAGATCAGTTAGGATAATATTGCAGTAGTCCAGGCATGAAGTGATTGAGGGCCTGTACCAGGTTGGTAGAAGTATTAGAGGAGAGAAGGGGGAGTATGTAAAAGATGACTACAGAGGTAAAGTTGACAGACCTTGCCAACAGATTGGATATGGGTTATAAGAGAGAGGGAGGAGTCAAGGATAACACCCAAGGTGTGATTTAAGAATCATCTGCATAGAGATAATTGAGTCTATGGGAAATGATGAAATCACCAATTGAAATAATATAGACAGAGAAGAGAAGAGGGCACAGGACAGAGCTCTCTGGGACACCCACAGTTAGTGGTCATAACCTAGGTAAAGATCCAACAGAGAAAACTGAGGAGTGGTCAGATAGGTAGGAGGAGAACCAAGAGAGAATGCTGTTCCAATAACCTAAAAAGAAAAGAGTGTCAAGGAGAAAGAGGGTGATCATTAGCCTTAGAGGCTGCAGAGAAGTCAAGGATGAGGATTAGATTGGGCAATAAAGAGATCATTGGTAACTTTGGCGAGAGCAGTTTTAGCCGAATAATGAGGTTGGGGGGAGTTATGGGAGGTTTGAGGAGGGATGAAAAGGTTTGGGATAGTCATTGTAGTGAGTAGGATAATGAATTAAAGCAGGAAAATATAAAAGGATTGCTTTACCATAGTGAGGACCCAATTAAGATTATGCAACATAAATTTCTAGTGATTCCAGCTGGCACTTTTTCCCCTGATAATTTTTTTGTAATAAAAATTTATTTATTTAACTTTTTACATTCATTTTCACAAAATTTTGAGTTCCAAATTTTCTCCCCTTTTCTCCCCTCCCCCCACCCCAATACACCGAACAATCTAATTTTCCCTATCACCAATCTGCCCTCTCTTGGCCCCATCTTCTCTTTTGTCCTGTAGGGCCAGATGACTTTCTATTCCCCATTAACTGTATTTCTTATTTCCTAATAGCAAGAACAGTACTAAACAGTTGTTCCTAAAACTTTGAGTTCCAAATTCTCCCCATCGCTCCCTCCCCACCCATTCCCTTTGGGAAGGCAGGCAATTCAGTATAGGCCCTATCTGTGTAGTTTTGCAAATGACTTCGATAATAGTTGTGTTGTGTAAGACTAACTGTATTTCCCTCCATCCTATCCTGCCCCCCATTGTTTCTATTCTGTCTTTTGATCCTGTCCCTCCCTAAGTGTTGACTTCAAATTGCTCCCTCCTCCCATTGCCCTCCCTTCCATCATTCCCCCCCCCCACCCTGCTTATCTCCTTCTCCCCCACTTTCCTGTATTGTAAGATAGGTTTTCATACCAAAATGAGTGTGCATTTTATTCTTTCCTTTAGTCGAATGTGATGAGGGTAAACTTCATGTTTTTTTCTCAGCTCTCCTCTTTTTCCCTCCACTTGCCTCTTGAATGAGATATAATTTACCCCATTCCATTTCACCCTCTTTCCTCCCACTACATTTCTCTCTCACCATTTACCTTAATTTCTTTTAAGATATGGTCCCATCCTATTCAATTCACTCTGTGCTCTCTGTTTCTGTATGTGCATGCATGTGTGTATGTGTGTGTGCATGTGTGTATGTGTGCGCGCGTGCATGCGTGTACATGTGTGCTGTGTGTGTGTGTGGTCCCACCAACTACCCAGATACTGAAAAGTTTTAAGAGTTACAAATATTGTCTTTCCATGTAGGAATGTAAACAGTTCACTTTTGGTAAGTCCCTTATGACTTCTCTTTGCTGTTTACTTTTTCATGCTTCTCATTCTTGTGTTTGAAAGTCAAATTTTCTTTTCAGCTCTGGTCTTTTCATCAAGAATGCTTGAAAGTCCTCTGTTTCATTGAAAGACCATATTTTCCCCTGAAGTATTATACTCAGTTTTGCTGGGTAGGTGATTCTTGGTTTGAGTCCTAGTTCCTTTGACTTCTGGAATATCCTATTCCATGCCCTTCGATCCCTTAATGTAGAAGCTGCTAGATCTTGAGTTATCCTGATTGTATTTCCACAATACTGGAATTGTTTCTTTCTAGCTGCTTGCAATATTTTCTCCTTGACCTGGGAATTCTGGAATTTGGCCACAATGTTCCTAGGAGTTTCTCTTTTTGGATCTCTTTCAGGTGGTGATCGATGGATTCTTTCAATATTTATTTTGCCCTCTGGTTGTAGAATATCAGGGCAGTTTTCCTCGATAATTTCATGGAAGATGATGTCTAGGCTCTTTTTTTGATCATGGCTTTCAGGTAGTCCCATAATTTTTACATTATCTCTCCTGGATCTATTTTCCAGGTCAGTTGTTTTTCCCATGAGATATTTCACATTCTCTTCCATTTTTTCATTCTTTTGGTTTTGTTTGGTGATTTCTTGGTTTCTCGTAAAGTCATTAGACTCCATCTGTTCCATTCTACTTTTGAGAGAACTATTTTCTTCAGTGAGCTTTTGAACCTCTTTTTCCATTTGGCTAATTCTGCTTTTGAAAGCATTCTTCTCCTCATTGGCTTCTTGAACCTCTTTTGCCAATTGAGTGAGCCTATTTTTGAAGGTGTTATTTTCTTCAGCATTTTTTTGGGTCTCCTTTAGCAAGGTATTGACCCGTTTTTCATGCTCTTCTTGCATCTCTCTCATTTCTCTTCCCAGTTTTTCTTCCACCTGTCTAACTTGATTTTCAGAATCCTTTTTGAGCTCTTCCATGGCCTGAGCCCACCAGACATCCACCTGGGATTTCTGGGATACAGAGGCCCTGACCTGCACATCTTTCCCTGATGGTAAGAATAGTTCCTCGTCATCAGAATTGAAAGGCGGGAACATTTGTACCTGCTCAAAGAAGCTCTCTATAGTCTTATTTTTCTTCCCTTTTCTGGGCATTTTTCCAGCCAGTTGACTTCTGAGATTCCTGTCCACCCCCGCCTATATCTGCCCACCTAGTGCTTGGGGTCTGAGATTCAAATGGGCTTTTTGCGGTAGGCTCCGCTGCTATTCAATGTGAGCTTAAGTTCTGGTGCTGGGGTGGGGGCAGGGCCGCCTCCCAGGCTCAGTTCCCTCAGGGGCTTTATGCAGAGACCTTCAGTAATGGGGCGGGTGGGGGCAGGACCATCTCCCAGTTCCCTCAGGGGGTTTATGCAGAGACCTTCGGTAATGGCCCTGAACTTCTGCCTGCTGGTCCGGGAGTCCCGGGGGCTGCTGCCACTGCCTCTGCCGCTGCCTCCCGAGGGGGCCTGAGTCACGGAGACACTCCGCTCCCCTCTCGGCCAGCCCAGAAGTCTCTCTCACTGACCTGTTGCATCTGTGGGCGGAGGGACCTTCCCGGCCACCGGAGGTTCCGTCCCTGAAGCCTGCTCAGATCTGCTCCTCTCGGTGGCGCGGCCAGGGCAGCACAGGGGTGGGCTCCGCTTTCCGGGGGGCGACAGACCCCTGGGGACCGCTCTCCAGGGCTCTCTGGAATGGAAATCTTTTCCACTGTGTTTCTGCGTGCCTTGCAGTGCTCCAGAATTTGTGGGGAGTTCTTCTTGCAGGAAATATATGGGCTGTGGGTTCGGAGCTAGCATACATGAGTCTTTCTACTCTGCCATCTTGGCTCCACCCCCCACAATTTTTTTTTTTTAGCTTTCTTCAGCAGTATGTGAGTAAGAGGGAAGCAGCAAATAGTGGGAATAATCCAAAGCTGAGACTTGGCAGAACTAGGCTCATGATCAGAGAAGGAGGCAGGGACTCATAGAGATCAGTGTAGAGCTGAACTTGTTTACTAAAGAATCAATATGAAGAAGGAATGAGAATGTGGCTAGTGCAGGGGTGATGCCCAGGGAATGAACTGAGTGGTGGAGGGATAGAAGATTGAGAAGACTCAGTTTAGGAGGAAGACTGGGGTTTGGGGTCACAAGGAAGGTGGAGAGGTGAAATGACAGTAGTTTGTGGTCAGGGGAATTTGAGAGTTCATGTACAAGGTGATGGCAAGAATCAAGGGTGTGACCATCTTTGTATGAATCTGAGGTAGGGTAGAGAAATAGGTCTTGAGAAAAAAGGAAATTGAAGAGTTGGGAAGTGAGAGTATTTAAGGGAATATCAATATGTATTATGGTCTTCTGATTCCAAACCTAGCATTCTATCCATGATGCCATCTAGCTGCCTTTTCATTATGTATTTTGAAATTCCTCAGTAAGAGGGCAAGAGTTGGGAAACAGAGAAGAGTGTGAGTTGGCACTAACCTCAATAAGGAAAAAGGGAGAGTGCCCTGAAGGTTGGCAGACAACAGCCAACTAGAATTCTGATTGGGTGCTAGATATGGATTGTGTGAACTTCAAGGGAGAAGAGGTTACTAAGTGATGGTGGTAACGGGAGAATCTGTAAGTTGCAATGGGGAACAAGGAGAATTCTAATTTCCTTCCCACAACCAGTCATTCAAGGAGTATGAGTCAAAGTGTGTGAACTTAGTCTCTTTGAGAACCAAAAGGTGGTAAAAGAAAAGATTTAAGATGAGAGCAAGTTTGTTACCTACAACAAGCATTTCAGAGGATGTGGTGGAAAGGGCAGGTAGCTTTAGAGTGGAATTTGGAGAGGGGGGAAAGTTGGGTTGAGGGTAATGAAAGTAATGGATAGAATAGTGGGGAACAGATAATAGTGTTTGAATTATGACCCCCAGGGCTTGAGGCCAGGAGTGACTTTTTTTTTTAACTAATTTGTTTTCAGTTTTCTACAATCACTTCCATATATCTTAGATTTTTTCCCCTCTCTCTTCCCTACCTTCTCCCCTTCCTCCCCCCTCCCCAAAATGGTAGGCAATCTTACATAGGTTCTACACATACATTCTTATTAAATACATTTTCACCTTAGTCATGTTGCATAGAAGAATTAAAATGAATGGGGGAAACCTTGAAAACAAAACAAAACATTACACAAGAGAAATGGTCTGCTTCATTTTGTGATCCA
This sequence comes from Bettongia penicillata ogilbyi, assembly GCA_023548195.1. Lineage (NCBI taxonomy): Eukaryota > Metazoa > Chordata > Mammalia > Diprotodontia > Potoroidae > Bettongia > Bettongia penicillata. The sequence continues at coordinate 241,432 of JAJHZJ010000658.1, forward strand.
GTTCCATAGTACCTTCTCTGGATGTGAAAGGCATTTTACCTTGAGTCCATTGGGAATTTTTTAAGCCTTACATTGCTGTGAAGGGCTAAGTCTACCAGAAAAATCCCTCGCACTCTGTGGTTCTTGCTGTGTACAAAGTTCTCCTGGTTCTGTCCCTTTCGCTCAGCATCAGATTATATAAGTCTTTTCAGTCCTCTCTGAAGCCTTCCTGTTCATCATTTCTTATAGCACAATAGTATTCCATTACATTCATATACCACAACTTGTTCAGCCATTCCCCAGTTGATGGGCATCCCCTCTATTTCCAGTTCTTGGTCACCACAAAGAGAGCTGCTATAAATATTTTTGTACATGTGGGACCCTTTCCCATTTTTATGATCTCTTTGGGATACAGTCTTAGAAGCAATATTACTGGGTCAAAGGATATGCACATTTTTGTAGCCCTTTGGGCAAATTGTCCTCCAATTTGGTTGGATCAACTCACAGTTCCCAGGTGGGACTTTGTTAATCATTGAGGAATAAGTACAGATTTTTAGTCTGTTGATGTCACTAGTCTCTAATACTAGCTTTTCTATTGATACTAAAAGAACTACATAGGTAGCAACAAAAGGCTATATTATATGGTTCTCATTCTGTATGTGTTCTGTTTTTGTTGACTTTGCCTTTCATTGAAAGAAGAAAATTCATGAAGATTTATATTTGAAGATATCCAGTAATTTTTGCTTTTGCTTCACCTCTGGTCTAATGGTTATTAATAGAGCTGCAACTGAAGTTTTCATGTTCTTGGTGTGACTTGTAAAAGTGTGTGTGAAATTCATAATGAAGGTAAAACAGTGATTTAAACAATTGCTATATCATGATTTTGGTATATTTTTCTTGTGTGATATCACAAAAGCATGTTGATAAAGCTCATTACAAATTAGTTACATAATCTCAACTGCACCCTTACTTTGCAATATTATCCTTTCCCACATCTAACTCATCCCAGCATATATTCTAGACTTTTTAAAAAAAATCCTTTGTTAAATGCCCTATAGTACTTCTTCCCTTCTCCCCATTCAGCTAAGGACCCAGATTCATTCTTCACAGAGAAATTGAGGCTGTTTACTAAGTTTCCTCTTCTCCTCTCACATCACTGTTTTCCTCCATCATTTCCTTCTTGAACCCTTTTTGATATGAAGAGGTGGCTAAGGCAAACCTTTCCACATGGATCTGGATTCCATCTTGTTGTGCAGATAGCCCCATCTGTCATTCCCACTCCCATCAATTAATTAATTAATTTCTGCTACAGGCTACTTCTCTGCTGCCTATAAACACACTAATATGTCTCACTTATTCTTTTAAAGAAAACAAATAACCCTTACTTGATCTATTCTTCCTTTGCCTACTATACTAGCTACTATCTACTACTCTAGCTCTCTTCCCTTTCATAGCTTACCTCTTTTAAAAAGCTGTCTATAATTCCTCCCTCAACTTCCTTTCCTCTCACTCTGTAAATCCTCTGCCATCTGCCTCTGGCTTCATTCAACTGAAGTGGCTTTCTTCAGATTTAACAAGTCTAATGACCTTTTTCTCAATCCTCATCCTTCTTGTTTTCATTGTAGTGTTTAATTCTGTCTTGTCTTTAGGATATGCACTCTTGAGGTTTTGGTGACCCTCTTCTGATTCTGCTCCTCTTTGTCCTTATCATTTTCTTTTGCCTTTTCTTCTTCTAGGTCACATCCATTAGTCTTGGATGTCTCCCAAGGCTTTGTCCCGTTTCTCATCTTCTTTCTTTATCATCTCACTGGGTGATTTCACTAGCTCCCATGGATTCAACTGTTATCTGTCTATAGATTATTTTCAGATCTGTTTATTTAACCCTGACTTCCCTCCTGACCTCTCCACATTTCTAACGTACAGCTTTGGTGGTATAGTGAATAGAGCACTTGGCCTGGAGTTCCAGTTTAGCTTAGATACTAACTGTATGACCCTGGGCAAGTCACTTAACCTCTGTCTGATCCAGTTTACTCAGCTGTAAAATGGGAATAATAATACCTATCTCACAAGGTGTGAGTATCCAATGAGGTATTATTTGTAAAGTACTTAATACAATACCTGAAACACAGTAGGCACTTAATAAATACTTGTTCTTCCCCTTCCCTCCCCTTTGGACATCTCAAAGTGGATGTGCCTATAGACATTTATAAAGAATATGATTGACTTTTTGACCCACTAAAAAGCCCCTGAGAAGCTCAAAAACACTCGAGTCAGTCAGGAACCCAAAGTCCTCTTTTCTCTTCTGCAGAGTGTGTGTGTGTGTGTGTGTGTGTGTGTGTGTGGTTTGAATATCAATTACTTGCCAATTTCCTCTTTACCTAGCATGAGTCAGCACCAGTGCTGGTTGGAGAGAGGGTGCCCTGTTTTCCTTAGGACGCTTGTGGAGGGAATGGGTATATATACCCATTTCTACCTAGAGAGCCCAGTGGACCGTTTCCATTCTTCCTTACTGTCCATAGTTTTGTAAGTATCTTCCCTCAATAAGTGCTGCCTTGATTTACTGTCCTGTTGTGAGCTCTGTGACTTTTTTTTTTGTCAGGGGGTGGAGGGTAATGTTGTGGTATTTTGAACCTCAGGTGTAACACTGAACTCATATTTTTCTCCAAACCCTTTTCTATTATTAACTTCCCTATTACTGCCTAGGGCAACATTTCTCAAACTTTGTGGTCTTATGTTCTTACGTTCTTAAAAATTATTGAGAACCCCCTCCCCCCATCAGCCTTTTGTTTATGTGGGCTATATCTATTGATATTTACTGTATTAGAAATTAATTTTTCAGTACAATTATAAAATAATCTTGTCCTTATGGTCTGAGGCTCTTGGTGACCCCCCCAGGAATTCCCTGATCATACTTTGAGAACCTCTGGAATAGGGTACCACTGTCCTCCCAGTCACCCAGATGCAGATCCTAGGTGTTATCTTTGTCTCCATGTTCAGTCATTTGCCAAGTCTGTCCATTGTACCTTTGCATTATCTCTTGTACAGTATATGCTGCCTTTTTTCTTCTGAAATAGCCAAACTTTTATCAGAGAAACTTGTTGTAAAAATTTTTTTCCCTTCTAATTTTTACTAATTAAATTTGTATAAAACTTTTAAATTTTATGATTAAAATAATCCATTTTATCTTGTGTGATTTTCATTGTTGCTTGTTTATTCATGTGCTCTCTTCCTCATTTGTAAATATGAAAGGCAGTTTCTTCTTTATAAATTTGTTTCTGATGTCTGTCTTTACCAGTGATCTCATAATTGCTAAGCTATAGTCTATAAGTATATAGTTTTCATTTGTAGTCCTCGGGATACTTTTGAAGCATTCTTGTTTACGTTTAAGAAGTGTTAGGTATATTATCCTAGCTTCCCCAGATGATATTTTCTGATCACACTGGGCAATGACTGCCAATTTTGTTTTGGTCTCTTTAGAGAGGAGTGAAGTTTTGCTTTGTTGGCCTTCTTGCTTTGGACTTATGTGCCTTTTGCTTTTTGCTGTTGTATGAAAGAAGTGGTTCACCTATGCACTGGCTTTGGTACTACTCTTCCACTGAAGCCTTTAAGTCTGAGATGATTCTAAAAAGACTTGAATCCAGATTTACCACCAACCAACTGAAGTGTCATTATATTGCATTTCTCTTTCCATTTCTACTGCTAGAGGGAAATGGAGTGTGAATAAGCCATTTGTCTTTGAGATAGTGAAATTGGGTGATCTTTTGGTCCAAGAAGAACCATTGGGTTTCCTTGGCTAATTCTGAGGCAGCTACGTGGTGCAGAGGATAGAGCACCAATGCAGGAGTCAGGAGGACCTGAGTTCAAATCTCACCTCAGACACTTGACACTCACTATCTGTATGACCTTGGGCAAGTCACTTAACCCCAATTGCCTCATTCTGGGTCATCTCCAGTCATCCTGATGAATGTCTGGTCACTGGATTCAGATGACTGTGGAGGAGAAGTGAGGCAGGTGACCTGCACAGTCCTCCCTCACTCAAAACAAAGTTAAGTGCAAGTCATGTCATTATTTCTCTGATGGCATGATCTTCTTTGGCAGCAAAGGATTAACACACATGAAGTTTAAGCTCCCTGAGCTACATTTTTTTCTTCTGTGAAAGGAGGAAATTAGACTAGATGGTATGTGAAATGCTGTTCACTTCTTAAGCTTCAATCCCATGACTAAATGATGATCATTAAATACAATTTCTAATATTATTGTAGAAGGGCAAGATTGTTAGCAGTGCCTTTTGCATCAGTATTCTTTGGTAGTTGAAGATTTGATTCCCAGCACTTAAATTGCTGGATAGACTGGGTAGTTATGCACCTTGAAAATTGCTTTGATAGCATGACTGTCTTTTGACAAAGTTATTTCTAAGCCCTCTTTAATATGGTGACAAAACCTGACAATTACTGATTTAGTAAATTCCAAATCAAACTCTTCTGCTTCACCATGTTGAAAATACTACTTAGCAAAATAGGAAAATATCTCCTCTCACATAAACAATTGCCTTATAAACAGAAACTGAGTATGTTTCTTACCCTAAAATTTGTCATTCATGGTACTAATTATATGTACTGAGTACAAAATACATAGTATTTTAGGTGAGTAGTCTCAGAGGGAAGGAGGACTAGGAAAAGCTTCTTGCAAAATATTGAACTTTAGTCGGGAAGGACATCAGGAAAGCTAAGAGGTGGAGATAAGGAGAGAGAGCTTTCCAGGCATGGGAGCCATGAAATTGCTCTGAGTTCTTAGACAGAGTTTCATGTCTGAGGAAAGAGCAAGGGGTCCATCGTCATTGAATTGTAGAATATATGGAGGCCAGTCAGATATAACAAAATTGGAAAGATAGGAAGGGGCCAGGTTATGAAGAATTTTAAAGACCAGTGAGAAGATTTTATATTTGATATTGGAGGCAATAAGGAGCCACTGAAGTTTGTTGAATAAGAGTGAGGGGGGTGGAGATTTGATTTGGTCAGATCTGCGTTTTAGGAATGGGAGAGCTAAGTAGTGTAGTGAATGGAGTACTTGGCTTGGAGTCAGAAAGACCTGAGTCCAAATCTGGCCTCAGACACTTACTAGCTGTGTGTCCCTGGGCTATAATAATTGTATTAACTGTATAAACTCAGCTTGCCTCCATTTCCTCATGCGTAAAATGAGCTAGCGGGGGAAATGGCAAACCACTCCAGTATCTTTCCCAAGAAAACCTCAAATGGAGCCACAAAGTGTTGGACATGACAAAACAACAACAAATGTTTTAGGAAGATCAGTTTGACAGTTTAATGGAGGATGGATTGGAATGGGGAGATACTTGAGGTAAGGAGTCCAACCAGAAGACTATTGCAATAGCCCAGGAGTAATGTCATTGTGGGTATGCACCAGGTTTGTGACAGTATCAGAAGAGGGAAAAAGGGTATACATAGGAAAGGTTGTGAAGGTAGAAACTAAAGGACTTGGATGTGGAGGAAGTAAGAGTGAGTAGTAGATCATGACACATAGGTTGTGAATCTGGGTAACAGGAGTTGGTGGTACCTTTGATGATAATAGGAATGTTAGGAAGAGAGGTAGATTTGAGGAGAAAGATAGTAAGTTCAGTTTGGGACATAATTGTGTTTAGAATGCCTATATGATATTTTACTTTGAGATATCTGATGGGTTAGATGGTAGATTGGAGGTCAGGATTGGACAAATAGATGAGAGAATCCTAAGCAGAGAGATGATAATTGAAACCATGTAAACTAGTGAAATCAAAAAAACTAGTGAAATAGTATAGAGGAAAAAGAGAGAATGTCCAGGACAGAACACTGGGGGACATTGACACTTTGTAGATATGATATGGATGAAGAACCAACAAGGGAAAATGAGAAAGAGCAGTCAGACATGTAGGAGGAGAACCAGGAAAGCAAGTTTTCATGAAAGTCTTTATTGGGGAGTGGAGTCAAGATGGCAGAATAGAAGCAGAGACTTGCTAGAGCTCTCCCCTCAAACCCAGCCAAATACCTGTAAAAAATGACTCTAAACAAATTCTGGAGCTGCAGAAACCACAGAATGATGGAGTAAAGCAAATCTGCAGCCCAGGAAAGCCTGGAAGGTCAATGGGAAATGTCTGTTGTGCTGCGCTAGAAGGAGAGCGCAGTCTAGCATGAACTGTGCCAGCATAGTTGGGACCTGAAGAGACCTCAAGGGGACTTAATCTCTGGCACCTGTAATAGTTTGCAGATTTCATAACTCCAAAACACTGAGGACAAAAAGTTAGTGAGAAAACCTGTCAAACCTGGTGAGACAGTAGAGTGATCTAGCCCGAGCCCCAGGGTGGCAGAGGGGGCAGAGGAGCCTGCAGCAGCATCAGCTTTCTCTGGAGCTCTAGGCCCATAGATTGTGTGTGTGGGGGGGAATTGAGTGGCTGACAGTACACCCCCTAGTCCCACTGGAAACAGAGAATTACCTTGACAAAGAGCCCAAAAGTCAAGTAAATGGCTGGGGAAATGAGCAAAAACTTGAAAAAGACACTATAGAATCTTACTTTGGTGAGAAGGAAGACCAAAATATACAAACAGCAGAAGACAACAAAATCAAAGCTCCTACATCCAAAGCCTCCAAGAAAGATATGAATTGGTCTCAGACTGTGGAAGAGCTCAAAAAGGATTTTGAAAATCAAGAGAAGTATAGCAAAAATTGGGAAGGGAAATGAGAGCAATGCAAGAAAATCATGAAAACTGAGTCAACTGCTTCCTAAAGGGGGACCCAAAAATGCTGAAGAAAATAGCACCAATCCAAAAAGCCAATGAAGAGAAGAATGCCTTCGAAAGCAGAACTGGCCAGATGGAAAAGGAGGTCCAAAAGCTCACTGACAAAAAGAATTCCTTAAAGATTAGAATGGAGCAGATAGAAGCTAATGACTTTATGAAAAAGCAAGAAATTATAAAACAAAACCAAAGGAATGAACAAATGCAGACAGTGTGAAATATCTTACTGGAAAAACAACTGACCTGGAAAATAGATCCAGGAGAGACATTTAAAAATTGTTGGACTACCTGAAAACAATAATTGAAAAAAGAGCCTAGACAGCATCTTTCAAGAAATTATCAAGGAAAACTGCCCTGATATTCTAGAATCAAAGGGTAAAATAGATACTGAAAGAATCCATCAATCGCCTCCTGCAAGAGATCCCCAAAGGAAAACTCCTAGGAATATTGTAGCCATATTCCATAGCTCCCAGGTCAAGGAGACAATATTGCAAGCATCCAGAAAGAAGCTGTTTGGGTATATGAACAGGACAATAATATCTAGCAACTTTACATTAAGAGATCCCAGGGCTTGGAATATGATATTCCAGAGATCAAAGGAACTAAGATTAAAAGGAAGAATCACCTACCCAGCAAAACTGAATATAATGGTTATTCAGTGAAATAGAGGGCTTTCAAGCATTCTTGATGAAAAGAGCAGAGCTAATTAGAAAATTTGACTTTCAGACACAAGAATCAAGAGAAGCATGAAAAGGTAAACAGGAAAGAGAAATCATAAGGGACTTACTTACCAAAGTTGAACTGTTTACATACCTACATGGAAAGATAAGTTTACATACCTACATGGAAAGATAAGTTTACATACCTACATGGAAAGATAAGTTTACATACCTACATGGAAAGATAAGTTTACATACCTACATGGAAAGATTGTAACTCTTGAGACTTTTCTCAGTATTTGGATAGTTGAAGAGATTATATACATACATACATATATATGTATATTATATATGTGTATATTATATATGTATATATATATATATATATGGAGAGAGAGAGAGAGAGAGAGAGAGAGAGGAGTGCACAGGGTGAGTTGAATATGAAGGGATAATATCTAAAACAAAATAGAGAGGTGAGAGATGAATATATTGGGAGAAGGAGAAGTATAATTGGGTAAATTATCTCTTATTTTTTTTTTTTTTTTTTTATTTTTTTTTAATTTATTTATTTTTTTATTTATTTTACATTCATTTTCACACATTTTTGGGTTCCAAATTTTCTCCCTTTTTCTCCCCTCCCCCCACCCCAATACCCCAAGCAATCTAATTTTCCCTATCTCCAATCTGTCCTCTCTTCTGTCATCCCTCCCTTCCCTTGTCTCTATCTTCTCTTTTCTCCTGTAGGGCCAGATGACTTTCTATTCCTCATTAACTGTATGTCTTCTTTCCTAGTTGCAACAGCAATACTAAACAATTGTTCCTAAAACTTTGAGTTCCAAATTCTCCCCATCCCTCCCTCCCCACCCATTCCCTTTGGTACGGCAGGCAATTCATTATAGGCCATATCTGTGTAGCTTTGCATATGACCTTCCTGATAGTCGTGTTGTGTAAGACTAACTAAATTGCCATCCCTCCTCACCTGCCCCTCATTGTTTCTCTTTGATCCTGTCCCTCCCCAAGTGTTGACTTTCAATTACTCCCTCCTCCCTTTGCCCTCCCTTCCATCATCCCCCCCCAGTATCTCCTTCTCCCCCGCTTTCTTATACTGTAAGATAGGTTTTCATACCAAAATGAGTGTGCATTTCACTCCTTCGTTTAGTCAAATGTGATGAGGGTAAACTTTTGTTTGTTTGTTTGTTTGTTTGTTTTTTCTTCAGCTCTCCTCTTTTTCCCTCCACTAAAAACATCTCCTACTTGCCTCTTAAATGACATATAGTTACCCCCTTCCATTTCTCCCTCTTTCCTCTCACTACATTTCTCTCTCATCATTTACCTTAATTCCTTTTAAGGTATGGTCCCATCCTATTCAGTTCAATCTGTGCTCTCTGTCTCTGCATGTGAATGCATGTGTGTATGTGTGTGCATGCGTGTACATGTGTATGTGTGGTCCCACCAACCACCCAGATACTGAAAAGTTTTAAGAGTTAGAAATATTGTCCTTCCATGTATGAATGCAAACAGTTCATTTCTGGTAAGTCCCTTAATACTTCTCCTTGCTGTTTACTTTTGCATGCTTCCTCTCATTCTTGTGTTTGAAAGTCAAATTTTCTTTTCAGCTCTGGTTTTTTCATCAAGAATGATTGAAAGTCCTCTGTTTCATTGAAAGACCATATTTTCCCTTGAAATATTATACTCAGTTTAGCCGGGTAGGTGATTCTTGGTTTGAGTCCTAGTTCCTTTGCCTTCTGGAATATCCTATTCCACGCCCTTCGATCCCTTAATGTAGAAGCTGCTAGATCTTGGGTTATCCTGATTGTATTACCACAGTACTGGAATTGTTTGTTTCTGGCTGCTTGCAAGATTTTTTCCTTGAGCTGGGAGTTCTGGAATTTGGCCACAATGTTCCTAGGAGTTTCTCTTTTTGGATCTCTTTCAGGTGGTGATCGATGGATTCTTTCAATACTTATTTTGCCCTCTGGTTCTAGAATGTCAGGGCAGTTTTCCTTGATAATTTCATGCAAGACGATGTCTAGGCTCTTTTTTTGATCATGGCTTTCAGGTAGTCCCATAATTTTTAAGTTGTCTCTCCTTGATCTATTTTCCAGGTCAGTTGTTTTTCCCATGAGATATTTCACATTCTCTTCCATTTTATTGTTCTTTTGGTTTTGTTTGGTGATTTCTTGGTTTCTCATAAAATCATTAGACTCCATCTGTTCCATTCTAATTTTGAGAGAACTATTAAATTCAGTGAGCTTTTGAGCCTCTTTTTCCATTTGGCTCATTTTGCTTTTGAATGCATTCTTCTCCTCATTGGCTTTTTGAACCTCTTTTGCCAATTGAGTGAGCCTATTTTTCAAGGTGTTAATTTCCTCAGCATTTTTTTGGGTCTCCTTTACCAAGATATTGACCTTTTTTTCATACTCTTCTTGCATCTTTGTCATTTCTTTTCCCAGTCTTTCCTCCACCTGTCTAACTTGCTTTTCAAAATCCTTTTTAAGCTCTTCCAAGGCCTGAGCCCACCCAACACCCCCCTGGGGTGTCTGGGGTACTGAGGCCCCGCCCTCCACATCTTTCCCTGATGGGAAAAATACGTTCTCGTCCTCCCCATCAGATCCGAATGTCGGGATCATTTGCATTTGTTGGAATAAACTCTCTAAAGTCTTATTTTTCTTCCCCTTTCTAGGCATTTTCCCAGCCAGTTACTTGACCTCTGAGATTCCCTTCCACCCCCGCCTGGAACCGCCCAGCCAGCGCCTGGCCTCTGAGATTCAAATGGGCTTTCCTCCTGCTGGCTGTCAATCAGTGAGCTTTAGTTCAGGTGCTGGGGCGGGGCCAGGGCTGTCTCCGAGACTCTGATCCCTCGGGGGGGCTTTATGCAGCGACTCTCAAGAATGGAGCGGGTGGGGGCGGGGTGGGGGGCCCGCCTCCCAATCTCAGCTCCCCTGGGGGTCCCGAGCAGAAACCTTCAGCAACAGAGCGGGCTGGGGGCAGGGCCGTCTCTCAGGCTTAGCTCCGTCAGGTTTTATGCGGGAATCTTCTGTAATGAAGATCCTGCCTGCTGCTGGGGGATTCCTGAGTCCTGGGCCGCTGCCGCCTCAGCCGCCGCCCACGCCTCTGCCTCCGCCGCTTCCTGCCCCCGTCCCTGCCGCCGCCGCTTCCTCCCGAGGGGGCCCGAGTCACAGACGCCCTGCTTCCCCTCTCCTTCAGCCCGGCCTCTCTCACTGACCTGCTTCTGTGGGCGGAGGGACTTTCCCGGCTGCTTCAGCTTCCGTCTCTGAAGCCTGCTCCGATCCGCTTCTCTGAGGCCTCGGCCAGGGCAGCGCTGGGGGTCGGGTTTACTCTCCGGGGCGCGCCGGACCCTGGGGACGGGTCTTGAGGGCTCCCTGGGACGGAAATCTCCTCCACTCTGCCTCTGCACACCTTGCACTCACCCAGAATCTATGGGGGACTCTTTCTACACCAATTCCATGGGCTTTGGTTTCGGAGCTCGTAAACGTGCGTCCTTCTACTCCGCCATCTTGGCTCCGCCCCCGTAAATTATCTCTTATAAAAGAGGAAAGAAAAAGCTTTTTTGATGGAGGGGAAGGGGGAGGAGCTGAGAGGGAAAAAGTGAACCTTATCCTCATCAGATTTGGCTTAAGGAGGGAATAAAATGCACACTCAATTTGATATGAAAATCTGTCTTACACTACAGGAGAGTAGGGAGAAAGGAAATAAGCGGTGGAAGTGTAATGATAGAAGGGAGGACAAATGGGAGGAGGGGTAATTAGAAGTAAATACCTTTGAGGAGAGATAGGATCAAAAGAGAGAATAGAATAAATAGGATGGAATAAATGGGATGGAGAGAAATAGTCTTTCACTTCATGACTCTTATGGAAGTGTTTTGCATGACTGTACGCGTATAACCCATATCAAGTTGTGTGCCTTCTCAGTGGGGATGGGTGGGGAGGGAGGAAGGAGAGAAGTTGCACTCAGAGTTTTAAAAATGAATGTTACAAATTGTTTTTACATGCAGCTGGGCAGTGGGGTATAGAAATCTATCTTGCCCTACAATAAAATAGAGGGGAAGGGGATGAGAGAAGGGAGAGATGTGATAGAAAGGAGGGCAGATTGGGAGAAAGGGTAATTGGAATGCATGATCTCCTGGGGTGGGTGGAGGAGAGAGATGGGGAGAAAATTTAGAATTCAAAATCTTGTGGAAGTGAATATTGAAAACTACAAATAAAATAATTAAAAAAAAGAGTCTATAGTGAAGGGGGTTCTATTGTGCTATCACAGACTGCAGAGAGATCAAGAAGGATGAGGAGTAGAAAAGGCAATTAGATTGTTGGTTGAGAATATTTATATACATAAATCAAAAGTGAATGTTGCAAAATTATAAAGAACTAGTATGGCTCAGAAGAAGAGATATGAAAAGACACTCTTAACACCTTTTGCAGAGGTAGGGGGCCCACCATTGTCACGTATTTTTAGACTTTTTTTGATGTATTTATGGTACATGCTAGGGTTGTGTAGTATGCATGTGTAGTATGCATTTCTTCGCCTCCCCTCTCTTTCTCTCTTTCTCCTTCTCTCCCTCCCTCCCTTTCTTTTGTCTTCCTCCCTCCCTCCCTCTCACACTCTCTCTCACACACACACACACAAACACACACACACACACACACTCTTTTGATCTTTAAAATATACTGTTAAGTGGGATGGCTCTCTGGGAAGGAGTAGGGGAAAGTTTACTGGGGGAAACTGGTGACATAAAAAAAACAAAAGACATCAGTAAAAACTTTTTTAAAGAGATCATCGATGACTTTGGAGAAAGCTATTTCAGTTGAATGATGAGATTGGAAGCCAGGCTGACAAGTCAAGTGAAGGAGAGAAAAAGAAGTGGTTACCTAGTGTAGACAACCTTTTCAAGAAGGTTAGACACAAAAAAGAGAAGAGATGCGTAGAGGATGTTAGCTAGTTGGAATGGAAGAATCAAGGGAGTAGTTTTTGAGGATGAGGGAGACATGGGTATGTTTGTAGGCAGTAGGAAAGTAGCCATTGGACAGGAAGAGATTTAATATAAGTGAGGAAAAGTAGGGATGATAGAAGGGACAAATCTGTTGGAGAAAATGTCATGGAATGGCATACCTGTAAAGGGATTTGTTTTGGCAAGGATAAGAGTTACCTCTTCCTGTGAGAAAGGAATGAAGGAGAAAATCGTGGTAGAAATAATCTGAGTCATGTGAAGATGAGGTGAGGAGAAGAGGGAGTTATTAGGCAATGGCTAATTTTTTTTCAGTGAAATATGAGACATGGTCCTCAGCTGAGAGGGTAGAGGTATAGTTCTGATGCTAGCATTAAACTCTTAGTTCAGATTTCATGTTGGGATGAAGTGAGACACTTGCAAATCATTAAACATTTAATACAAGGTGGTTTATTTTGCTCTAACACAGTAAGGATATACAACAAGGATACAGTAACACTTTGCTGTTTTGGACATAGCCCCACCATGGAAACATATTTCTTAAACTGGGCAGGGTAAGATTATTCTCATGGGCATCAGAAATCCACCAAGGTAGAGTGGTCTATCATGTATCAGAGATTTTTATACCCTTAAATGACGAGGAAGATGTGTCAAGTAAGCCATGCCTAATTAAGGCCTGGAGGCAGCTTTTCTTAGGTCTGCCCTATGTTGTCTGGGGGAGGGAGGAAGGGAGGCTGAGACAGAAATACAACAGGGAAGCCAACTTCAGCCAGTCCTAGCTAATCAGATCTCTGGGAGGCAGCTTTGCTTTCTTTTTGGTCTTAAAGCCTCCTCATTGTAGGTGGGAGGAAAGAAGTGGTAACAGGGAAATGCAGTCCTGTCACAAGGAGGGATGAACATTTGAAAAATTTACTGTAGTAATTGGGATAGTGAATTCATTAGGGAGGTATAAAAAAATTGCCTTGTCATTGTGAGGACCCATTTGAGATTATGTAACTTGTAGTGGACTCAGTATGTTTTTAAAATTTTTCTTTAGCTTTGTTGAGCAGCATATAAATTGGAGGGAAGGCAGTAGATGAAAATAAGCCAATTCTGGGATTTGACATGGTAAGATGTGGAATAGAATATAGGGAAGCAAGGGACTTAAGAATACGACAGCGTAGAGCTGAACTTATTTGCCAGAGTCATAATGAGGAAAGGAAGAGTGTAGCTAGTGCAGGACTAGTGGTCAGAGAAAGGACTAAGTGCTGGAGGGAATTGAAGGACAAGGTGACTGTGAGGAAAAAGGTTTGGAATTTTAAGGTAGAGGAAGTGGAATGATAATAGACTGTGATCAGACAAAGGAGTTTTGAAATTCATGAACTTGGATGTGGAACAGTTGTAGATAATGGCATGATCAAGAAAAAGTGTGACTATATCAATGTACAGCTGAGGTAAGGTGGAGAAGTAGGGAAGTGAGTATGGAATTGGGAAGTTAGGTTGTTCAAGGGAGCACCAATATTAAAGTTCCATAGTAAGAGGGCAGAAGTTGGGGAGGAGATGAAGACTGTGAAGCCAGTTACTAAACTCATAGAAGAAAAGAGGGGAATGTCCTTGACAATCAGTAGGCAATAGTTAACCAGAATTTTAATTGATTAGTAAATAAGGAGTGAGTAAATCTCAAAGGAGAAGAAAAGAGGTTACTAAGTGATAGTGGTAGAGGGAGAACCTGGAAGCAGCAGTGGATTGTGAGGAGTTTTTCCATTTCCATTCCTTCTACTCCTCCCCTATGACCAGTGATTGCTGGAGGAGGGGTATGAATGAAAATACATCCATCCCTGGAAAGGGTAACCAGGGAGAAAGTTTTATCAGGAGGGAGCCTGATTTCATTGAATGCAAAAAAGATGGAAGGAACAGAAAGGAGATTTGAGATGAAATCTAGTTTGTTACCTATGGAGCAGGCATTCCAGAAGAGGGCACAGTTGGAAGGGTTACGTAATTTTAGAGTGGGATTTTTTGGAGATAGGATCGTTGAAGGGTATAAGAGTAATGTAATGGTCAGTGGTAGATGGAGAACAGGGTTTTTAATAATGACTACCACAGGTTCAGAATCACTAGAACATAGTGGATGTAATGGGATGAAATTATATAAATTACTAATGAGAAAGCTTAGGTTATCATCTACCACAGGGGTTCGGCCTTGGATAGGGTGGTGCTGTCCCAAGACATCAGGTGGTTCTTTGTGACTGGAAAACAGGGGTCTGAGGTGTATTTAGTACCCTGGGCAGGGATAAGGCAAGCCTTGTGGACCTGTAGATTGCTGGAGAGGGTATTTGCAATGGGATGGAAGTTGGTTTTTGTGTACTACTGTTGCTTACTGCTTCCAGGCTTAGCTATATTTGTTTCCAGAGTTACAGCAAATTATGCTGAGGGATGCTTCCAAAATATTAAGAGATTTCCAAGCCTTTTGCATTTACTGGATCCTTTCTTTTTGGACATCTTATGACAGTTCAAATAGAGCTGAGAGATCTTTGAGTTATTAGCCAAAGGTATTTGGATAGTCGTGCAGCACAGTTCGGTTCCATTTCCCTTAGATTTCAAGTGAAGTATATACCACTGTTTCTTACATTTTCTTTAATAGTAGGATCCATATATTTTCTTTTGATTTTACTAGCTATCCCTCCCCCAAAAAACATCCCAGTCCATCTCTAGTTATCAAATGTTCACTTAAAAAAAAACACCTTAAATGCAGAATTTTACATTTATTTTTGTTGAGTTTCATTAAGTTAGATTTTGGACCATTCAGGACTGGTGATTTTTTTTTTTTTAACATCTCAGTTCCCTCCTCGTTGTGTCATATGCAAATCTGAGTCTCAAAAATATTCACATTAGTCTTAACCTGGTGAAGGGTGATGGTGTTCTAGATTTTTACACATAAGGTGATTATTTCATGTTAACAGAGGCCACCCTGGTATATTCTAAGAAATAAATAGTACTTTTCAGGCTAGAGTGCTTGTGTGTAGGGATGCATTGTTTTCTGTTTTCATCTAAGTCATTAGTTATTGTTGAATGTAAAGGTGCAAGAAACTCCATTTGAGACCTGAACACTGAATTGTTAATTACTATTATTAGGTTTGTATTAGTTGTTCAACTGTTTGCAATTTCACCTAATAACTATCATTCACTCTATGTTTCGCCTCCTTTAAGAATATGATGGGAAATTTTGTCAGATACTTTTCAGAAGTCAAAGTATACAATGTTTGTATTATCTTTTGATCTATCAACCTAGTCAGAAGAAGAAATGAGTAAACCTTTCTAAAGAGAAAGTATAAACCAAGAATGAAAGACATTTTGCAAAGGGGTTGAACAGTGGAAAGAATTTGAAGTTGGGCACTTCATTTTAAATCTTGACTTTGCTACTTTTTACTACCTCAGTTTATTTTGAGCAAGTTACCTGACTATTCTGGGCTTTAGTTTCTTCATCTGTAAAATCAGAGAGTTGGACTAGATGATTTGAGAACCTTTTTTTTTCTAAATCCTCCATATCCTGAGTAAATTGCCTTTGAGTAATTCCAAGTACCATTTATTATATTAATTGCAAATTATTTCTATCCTATCCTTAAAGCAAATTTCCTTAAGGACCTTTCCTAGATAACATTTTGATAACCTAGTTCCAGTTCTCTTTACTTAAAAGTAGTAATATATAATTAGGGAATATTTTTAAAAACTACAAAGATTTTATTTGTTTAGCTTGATTTTCTGTCTGCCAAGTCCAGATTAGTGAGGTTCTATTGTTTTAAACATTTTCCTGGATTCCTACAGAATCGATCAATCAGTAAATATTTAAGGGCCTATTTAAGTGCCAGGCACTGTATTTAAACTAGAGATTGTGAAGGAAAAAAATGCTATAAAAGTTCATTTTTGTGTTAATAAATACCTGTTAATTTCAGCTCAATAAAGCACCCAACTTTTACAAGACAAACTTTAATTCAGAAAGTGAAATTTAATTTCAGAGTTGAATTTTTCATTTAGGTTGTCAGAAATATTCATTTAACGTCAAACCCCTGTGATGGAGATTATCGATGGTCTATACCATTTTCACATGCAAGATGAATGTCTCTTAGCCGAAGTGACATGATTTCTTTAAAAAAAAAAAGTCCTGCTCCAAACCAGAATAACTGACTTGAGGCTACATTCTCTACTACCCTGATAGGAAAACCAGTATTCAGAGTTTAAAGGTCAGGAGGATTGAGGTCTAGCACAGTAAAAGCCTAAGAGTTCAGAGAATTAGAGTTCAGGAGAATTAGGTCAAAATACCAGAGTCAGTTCAATTCAACACATATTTCTTCACTGAGGCATTATGTTAGGCAGTGGAGATAAGATGAAAAATATTAACAGTTCCTGACCTCATTGTGCTTGCTGAAGTGTCATCTGTTGTGATTGGGAGAGGGAGATCTGAAATGTATACCCTTAGGGTGGGTACTGGGTACTTGGAGATCTCTTGTTTTGTTAGGATTTTGTATCTGCAGGGGATTTCCACCGGAACACTTGATGTGAATAATGGTAAACATTCATTAAGCACCTTCTACTGGCAATGCATAGTTTTGGGCACTAATTAACATAGAAGAATTAAGTAAGAATTTATTATGTGGTTTGGGAACCAAATACCTGGCAATATGTAACTTATCTCGAGTCGGAGTGAATTCAGTAATGACATTAGAGTTTAGGCTTTGAAGAACATTGAACTAGGTTAGAGGTTGGGCTTGGAAAGGAAAGGAGAGAAAGTTGCAGATGTTGGAAGAGCATTTTTTGGAGTCAGCTGAGGGAAGGGGAAGAAAGGGGAACTGGGTGGATTAGGAATCTATGCTGAGATCAGGGCAGAACCCAGGGTTAGGGAGAATACTAAGTTTGATATTGTACCCTTGATTTCTTGCTTCCTGTTCCTGGCATTTGAGAAAGCCATCTTAGCTCAGCATTTTCATGAACCATCCCAGGTTCTAATTGCACCAAGACCTTAAGCGCATTGCTGCTCCTAGGCATAGCCAATAGAATAAATATTTCCTCACTTGATATTGATTGAGAAGTTTTTTTAATTCCTTTCTCTTCTATTACTTAAAAAAAATTCTTATTTTGAACTTAAACACCAAGACATTGGTAACTTTGGAGGATCATTTTCAGTTGAGTGATGGGTTCACATGCCGTGTTACAGAGGAAATTTAAGAGAATGGAGAGGAAGGGGAGTCTAGATGACTTTTTTCTATCAGTTTAGCTAACAAGGAGAGGAAGAATATAACAAGAAAATAACTAGTGGAGATGATGAAATTTAGAGGTAATTTTTTTAATTATGGAAGAGAGTCATATTTGTACATGACAGGAAAGGATGAAGTAGATAGGTAAAATGTTTAGAGATAAAAAGGGAATGATAATGGAAGTAGTCTGCTTAAAGTGGTAGGTAATGGGATCAAGGGTACATGTGGAGTAGGTTGGTCTTGGCTAGTATAAGTACTACTGCTTTATCAGGGTCTGTTGTGAAAGAGGAGATAGTGAGTGATGATGTCAGTAATGTGAGAAAAAAGTGTTTTGCTCAGGGTGGATGACCTCAGTTTTTTCAGTGGAATTTGAAATGAAGTCTGTAAGTAAAAGGGTTAGGGGAGGAGTGCTGTGGGAAATTTGTGGAGAGAAGGTATGTCAGTTTCCTGGTCAGAAGTAGATTACACAGGTTTATGCTATACTGGTCTTTCAGAGATAGGCTCAGTAATTGGTCTGAGGCACAGTTGGGTAGAAGTAGCTTCATTGTCTTCAGTCAGGAGGATCATGTACTCCCATACTTGCAAGCAGGGATTCATAATCCCCATGTCTAAATTGGTGGTGGACCCATTCCCCACCTCTGTCATTTTTGTAAGGGCAGTCAACTTGGTTGCTCAGTTCTGCGGAGAGCACATGAGATTTCTTATGGGCACTCATATATACCACAAACATATACATGGAGGAGGCATTGACAGAATTCCTACATTGGTCTTGACCTCAAAGGAGGAGAGCTTTTGATTCTCTCTAGTCTCCACAATACTTACCCAGTCCCTTTTGTCCTACCAAATCTAAAGCCTTCCCTAAATCCCCTTTCCCGCTTGATAGTTCCAGTTCACCTGTATCAAGTGTCCGTATCCAGACTTGAAGAATAGGCAGAATAATTTCCCCTAGGCCAAAGGCCAAAATTTTCCTGAGGTGTGGGCCATGTCAGCTATAGTAGAGTAGTGGGAACCAGAGGCCATATAGAGTTAACTCACAGTGACCTGAAAAAGGAGAAGTGTGCCAGAAATATAAGGAACTTTTTTATACTGGCAGCCAATTTACCATAATTCCAGACAACCTCCAGTGGCCAACTGGGGCAACCTGTTTCCCTCAGAGGTTTTAGGGTTAGACCACTGAAAGGAGAAGTGTCCTTGATTAGGTGAAAGTGGCTGGAATACTCATATGCCCTCTTAATTACTTCTTCCCCACACACAGTTATGGTGGTTATCATAGTGTGGGAAAGGACTTCATGAGTTCATGGTGCTTATTTTATTGCTTACAGTAACCTTTATATATTTTTACTAACACAGCATCACACATCTAACACATTCCTAAGAGGATTCATTGATCTTTCTTCCCAAACTCATCTACTCTTTTCTTGATTTCCTTACCATTGTCATCAGCATCACAGTCCTTTCAGGCACTTGAATTCACAACCTCATGGTCACCCTCAAATCTTGACCCTCAGCCACATTCACCCCACATTGCCCTATTTTGCAGTTATGTAAGATACTGCCACATTTTGTAGTTTCTATCTTTACAGTTCTCTCTTGGACAGTGTCCTCCATTCCATTCACACAGCCATCACCTTAGTTTGGACTTTTGTTATCTTTCCTTAATTATTACCCTAGCCTTTTAATTTGTTTCCCTGCTTCAAATCTCTCTTTACGCCAATCCTTCTACACGACTACTAAACTGATTTTCTTCATGAGACTTTTTCCCGATCTCCAGGGACTCTGTATTACTTCTAGAATCAAATATAATATCTGTTGTTTAGCAACTAAAGTTCATGTACTAAGCTCTCAGATGTGAAGAAGATACATTCTGTGCTCCCTAGGAGCTCATAATCTAATGGAGGAAGATAGCTGCTAGTGCCTTCTACTCTGTGATTATCTTCCATCTGATGCTCTGTATATATCTCTGTACATACACATATCTCTCCCATTAGGATTCCTTTGGTGATCGGGACTGCTTTGGCTTTTACTTTGTATCCCTAGAACTTAGCTCAGTGCTTTAGTCTAGTAAGGACTTAATAAAATAATATTTGTTGATATATCATCATATATACACATATGCATCCCATAGAATATAGCTACTTGATCCCAGATATTATTTTTCTTTGCATCCTCATTGCTTAGCACAGAGCCTGATATATAGGAAGTGCTTAATAAATTCTCCTTTTTTCCCTTTCATCCTTCTTTTACTCATTGTCGTCATTCTTCTTTTTAAGAATCAGTAATTCTTTCAACCTGCATTAAATGCTTACTGTGGGCCAGGCACTGTGCTAAAGCACTGGGGATGCAAAAAAAAAAAAAGCAAGCACAAGTAGTCCTTGCCCTCAAGGAGTATACATTATATATGGGGACATAATACACATAGCGGGGTGGTCATCAGAAATAGCATCTTTTCCCCAGTAAGTAGGGTCTTCAGTTTATCAAATGCTACCCTACTGTGTTTGATTCTGTATGTTATATAATTAATTTCACTGACCTTCTTTTCTTTTAATATTTCCCTGCCAATTCCATATATAGTTTTCAGCATTCATTTTTGTAAGATTCTGAGTTCCGAATTTTTCTCCCTCCCTCCCCTCTCCCCAAGATAGTAAGCAATCTTATAT
The DNA here is from genome assembly GCA_023548195.1 of Bettongia penicillata ogilbyi. Classification (NCBI taxonomy): domain Eukaryota; kingdom Metazoa; phylum Chordata; class Mammalia; order Diprotodontia; family Potoroidae; genus Bettongia; species Bettongia penicillata. The sequence continues at coordinate 261,703 of JAJHZJ010000658.1, forward strand.
AGGTTATATGTATACAGTCATGTTAAATATATTTCCACAATCATCATGTTGTGAAAGACAAATAAGAACAAAAGGAAAAAATGATGAGAAAGAAAAAAACAAAAAACAGCAAAAAAAGTAAAATAATGTGCTTTGCTCTGCATTCACGCTCCATAGTTCTTTCTTTGGGTATGGTTAACATTTTCCATCACTAGTCCTTTGTAATTGTCTTAGATCATTGTTGTTGTTGTGTTTGTCCTTCGTTCTCAAAGATGATGACATGACTTGCAGTTGACTTTGATTTAAGTGAGGGAAGGATGTGCAAGGTTACCAACCTCACTTTCTTCTCCTGAGCCATCCGGGTCCAGTGGCCAGATAGTCATCAGGACGACTGGACATGACCCAGGATGCAGTGGGAGACCTTGGCCCTTTCTGCTAAGGTCTTATCACATTCTCACTTTAAGTGAAGATTTCTTGATCCCTTTGTTTACAAACTGGAAAGGGAAACTAATGGGGATGATGGGCAATACTGGGTGAGGAAGGGAAGAGATGTGACTGTAAAATAGGAATACAGCTTTTAAGATCTGTTTTTCCAGGGGTTAACAAATTGAGCTCCAGCCAGACTTTGTATGATCACCTGGGACAAGCTACAAAGCAGAACCAAGAGAATAATATATGCAATGATCTCAAGGAAACAAGACTAAAAGACATCGGAATTCAAATAAATGAAATAGTCAACTTGACTCCACTCCAACTCACACTTCCTTATGAGCCACTGCCCCTGGGTCCCCTCCCTCCCCCTGATTGGAGAGGGGGAAGGGTGAAGCTTAGATCATTATATTGCTGAGAAGAGTTAAGTCCATCACATAGTTGAGCATCACGTGATGTTGCTGTTACTGTTTACAATGTTCTGGTTTTGCTCACTTCACTCAGCATCAGTTTGTATAAGTCTAGGTTTTTCTGAAATCTGCCTGCTTATTATTTCTTTCTTTTTTAAAATATTTCTTAGCTTTTTTTTATTTAGCCTTTTATTTTTCCCCAGTTACATGTAAAAACAATTTTTGACACACATTTTTAAAACTTTGAGTTCCAAATTCTCTCCTTTCCTCCCTCCCTCCCTCCCTGCCCTTGCATTGAGAAGGCAAGCAATTTGATATAGGTTATATATGTGTCGGTTCATCATTTCTTATGGAACAGTAGCATTCCATTACATTCATATACCACAGCTTGTTCAGCCATTCCACGCTTTGATAGACATCCCCTCAGTTTCCAGTTCTTTGCCACTATGAAAAGAACTGCTATAAATATTTTTGTACATGTGGGTCCTATTCCCTTTTTTATGATCTCTTTGGGATCCAGACTTAGTAGTGGTATTGCTGGATCATAGAGTATACATAATTATATAACCCTTTGGGCATACTTTCAAATTGTTCCCCAGAATGGTTGGATTAGTTCACAACTCCACCAACAATGCATTATTTTTCCAATTTTCCCATATCTCCAGTATTTATCATTTTCCTTTTCTGTCATATTAACCAATCTAATAGGTAAGAGATGGCGCCAGAGAGTTGTTTTAATTTGCATTTCTCTAATTATTAGTGATCTAGAGCACTTTTTTCATATGACTATAGATAGCTTTCATTTCTTCATCTGAAATCTGCCTGTTTATATGCTGTGACCATTTATCAATTAATCAACTCAGTTCTCTCTATATTTTAGAAATGAGGACTTTATCAGAGACACTGGATGTAAACTTTCCCAGCTTTCTGATTTCCTTCTAATATTGGTTACATTGGCTTTGTATAAAAACTTTCAAATTTATTATGATCAAAATGATCCATTTTACATTTCATAATATCTTAATCTCTTGTTTAGTCATAAATTCTTCCCTTCTCCCTAAATCTGACAGGTAAACTATTCCTTGCTCTCCTAATTTGCTTATGGTATCACCCTTTATATCTAAATCACATACCTCTTTTTACCTTATCATGATACATATTTCTGCCATACTGTTTTCTAGTTTTCATAGCAGTTTTTATCAAATAGTGAGTTCTTATCCCATAAGCTGAAACTTTTGAATTTATCAAACAGTAGATTACTATAGTCATTTACTACTGTGTCTTGTGTACCTAACATGTTCCACTGTTCTGTTTTTTAGCCAGTGCCAAATAGTTTTGATGATTGTTGCTTTATAATATAGTTTTAGTTCTGGTACAGCCAGGCCACCTACCTTTGCATTTTTTTCATTCCCTTGATATTCTTGACCTTTTGGTTTTCCAGATGAAATTTATTATTTTTTTAACTCTGTAAAATAAATTCTTGGTAGTTTGATTGGCACGGCAATTGTCATTTTTATTATATATTTTATTATATCAACTTGACCTACCTATGAACAATTGATATTTTTCTAGTCATTTAGACTTTATTTGTGTGAAAAGTGTTTTGTAATTGTGTTCATATAGTTCCTGGGTTTGTCTTGGCAGGTAGACTCCCAAATATTTTAAGTTGTCTATAGTCAAAATGGAATTTCTCTTTCTATTTATTGTTGCTGGGCTTTGTGGGTAATATACAGAAATCCTGATGATTGATGTGGGTTTATTTTATATCCTACAACTTTGCTAAAATTGTTAATTGTTTCAAGTAGTTTTTTAGTTGATTCTCTAGGATTCTTTAAGTATAGTGTCATAACATCTCCAAAGAGTGATAGTTTTGTTTCCTTATTGCCTATTCTAATTCCTTGGATTTCTTTTTTTACTCTTATTGCTAAAACTAACATTTCTAGTGCAGTAGTAATAACAGTGGTAATAATGGCATCCTTGTTTCATCGTTTTATGATGGCTTTATATAGATACTGCTTATCATTTTAAGGAAAATTCCATTTATTCTTCTGTTCTCTAGTGTTTTTAATAGGAATGGTGCTGTATTTTGACAAGAACTTTTTCTGCGTCTGTTGAGATAATCATGATTTGCTAGCTTGGTTATTGATAGTGACCTCCATTTTTATATAGCATCAAATCATTTCAGTGCTACCTCTTTTTAATATACAACAAGTGTAAAGGAAGATTATCTGTCATTACTTGATCTCAGAGCACATGACAAAGGCAATGATCATCAAAATGACTTGGTATTGATTAAAAAAATAGAGGTCAACCAGTGGAACAAATTAGATGACAACATACAGAAGGAAACAAATGGAGTAGCTTAATGTTTGATAAGCTCAAAGACCCTGTTTGCTGAGTAAAAGACTCACTCTATGACAAAAACTACCAGGAAAGCTATGTAGCAGTCTGGCAGAAATTAGGCTCAGAATAACATACAGCACATGCTGAGATAAACTCTAAATAGATACATGATTTAGATGCAAAGAGTCACTTCATAAACAAGTTAGAGAGGAATAGATTACCTTTCAGTTCTATATGGAAGAAGAAAAATTCATGACTGGAGGTACTAAGAGAATAAGATTAAGTGGAAAATTTTGATTATATAGTTTTTTTGAAAAAAATACACAAACAAATCTAGTTTTAGATAGCTACTATGTATCATGTAAAGCTCCATTTATTCCTATGCTTTCTAGTGTTATTAATAGGAATGAGTGTTGCATTTTGTCAAAATCTTTTTCCTCATTGATTGATATACTTTTATGGATTTATGTTCTTTTTAATTATTGACATGGTCAGTTTTGCTTATAGTTTTCATAATATTGAACCAATCCTGCATTCCTGCTATAAATCCAACCTGAGCATACTGTATAATTTTTGTGAAATCTTGTTAGCATTTTATTTAAAATTTTTGCATCAATTTTCATTAGGGAAATTGACCTATAATTTTCTTTATATTTTTGCTCTCCCTGTTTTACTGATCAGAACAATATTTGTGTCATAGAAGGAATTTGTTAGGACTTCTATTTTTTCCTTTTTTTTTTAATGTTTATTTATTTATTTTTAGATTTCAACATTCATTTCCACAAAATTTTGAGTTCCAAATTTTCTCCCCATCTCTCCCCTCCCCCCACTCCGAAACACTGTGCATTCTGATAACCCCTCCTACCAGTCTGCCCTCCCTTCTATCACACCCCTCCCCTCCTTTATCCCCATCTTCTCTCTTGTAGGGCATGATAGATTTATATACCCCATTATCTGTATTTCTTATTTCATAGTTGTATTCAAAGACAGTTCTCAACATTTGTTCCTAACACTTTGAGTTCTAACTTCTCTCCTTTCCTCCCTTCCCACCCATCCCCACTGAGAAGGCAAGCAATTCAGTATAGGCTATATTTGTGTAGTTTTGCAAAACACAGTCATACTGTGAAAGACATATATTTTCCTCCATCCTATCCTGCCCCCTATTTCTTCTATTCTCTCTTTTGACCTTGTCCAACCCCAGAAGCGTTTACTTCTAATTATTCCCTCATCCCACTTGCTGTCCTTTCTGTCATCTCCCCAACCCTATTTATCCCCTTTTCCCCTAATTTCCTGTAGTGTAAAATAGATTTTCATACCAAATTGAGTATGCATGTTATTCCTCCTTAAGTCAAATGTGATGATAGTAAGCTTCACTTTTTCCCTCTCACCTCCCTCCTTTTTCCCTCCATTGAAAATCCATTTCTTGCCTTTTTTATGAGAGATAATTTGCCCCATTCCATTTCTCCCTTTCTCCTCCCAATATATTCCTCTCTCATTCCTTAATTTTACTTTTTTAGATATCATCCTTTCCTATTCAAGTCACCTTGTGTTCTCTGTCAATATATATGTGCATAATCCCTCCAGCTACCCAAATACTGAGAAAAGTCTCAAGAGTTACAAATATTATCTTTCCGTGTAGGAATATAAACAGTTCAACTTTAGTAAGTTCCTTATGATTTCTCTTTCCTGTTTACCTTTTCATGCTTCTCTTGATTCTTGTGTTTGAAAGTCAGATTTTTCTGTTCAGCTCTGGTCTTTTCATCAAGAATACTTGATTTCATTGTATTAAATTGAATGACTGTTTTTTCCCCCTGAAATATTGTGCTCAGTTTTGCTGGGTAGGTGATTCTTGGTTTTAATCGTAGTTCCCTTGACTTCTGGAAAATCATATTTTAAGCCCTTTGACCCCTTAATGTAGAAGCTACTAGATCTTGTGATATCCTGATTGTATTTCTATGATACTCAAATTGTTTCTTTCAAGCTGCTTGTAACATTTTCTCCCTGATTTTGGAACTCTGGCATTTGACTACAATATTCCTAGAAGTTTCTTTTTTGGGGTTTCTTTTAGGGGGTGATAGTTATTTTCAGTATTTATTTTGCTCTCTGGTTCTAGAATATCAAGGCAGTTTTCCTTGATAATTTCATGAAAGATAATGTCTAGGCTCTTTTTTTGATCATGGCTTTCAGGTAGTCCCATAATTTTTAAATTATCTCTCCTGGATCTATATTTCAGGTCAGTTGTTTTTTCAGTGAAGTATCTCACATTGTCTTCTATTTTTTCATTCTTTTGGTTTTGTTTTGTGATTTCTTGGTTTCTCATAAAGTCATTAGCTTCCATCTATTCCATTCTAATTTTGAGAGAACTATTTTCTTCAGTGAGCTTTTGAACCTCCTTTTCCATTTGAGTAATTCTGCTTTTTAGAAAATTCTTCTCCTCATTGACTTTTTGGACTCCTTTGCCAATTGAGTTAGCCTATTTTTCAAGGTGTTATTTTCTTCAGCATTTTTTGGGGTCTCCTTTAGCAAGCTGTAGACTCACTTTTCATGATTTTCTTGCATCTCTCTCATATCTCTTCCCAATTTTTCCTCCGCCTCTCTTACTTGATTTTCAAAATCCTTCTTGAGCTCTTCCATGGCCTGAGCCCATTGCATATTTATTTTGGAGGTTTTGAATGCAGAAGCCTTGACTTTTATATCTTCCTCTGATGGTAAGCAGTGTTCTTCCTCATCTGAAAGGATGGAAGAAAATACCTGATCACCAAGAAAGTAACCTCTATAGTCTTATTTTTTCCCTTTTTGGGACATTATCCCAGGCAGTTATTTGACTTTTGAGTCCTTTGTCAAAAGGAGGGTATACTCTGGGAACCTGTAAGATCTCAGTTCCTCCAAGGTGGCACAATCAAGGGAGAGGAGTTTACTCCTCTCCTGGCCTGTGCTCTGGTCTGGGAGCAACTACAAGCTTTTCTACTCAGGATCTATGAGTTGAATTCCCTCTCTAGAGCCTCCACTAGCTCTAGCAAGCCAGCCAGCACTCCTCCTCACCCCAGGGCTGCCAGTCAGGGCTGAGATCCAGATCAGGTGCATGATTCCCCAAGGGGCTTTAGACTGAGGGCTCCTAAAATGAACGCTGTGCAGCAGCACCTGCTGCCGCTCTGGGGCTGCCGTGGCCAGACTGGGTTCTGTTCTCATGCAAGTGAAAGCTCTTTCTCACTGACCTTTGAAACTGCCTTTGGTGTTTGTGGGTTGAGGGTTCTGGGAATTGGCAGCTGCCAGGAATTCTGTGTGCCCTGAAGCCTGCTCCTATCCTGTCCCTGCTGCATGGCTAAGGCCAGGTTGCACTCCACTCCGCACCTGGTGCAATAGACCTTTCCTGTCAGCATTCCAGGCTGCCTTGGGCTGGAAATCTCTTTCACTCTGCCATTTTGTGGCTTTTGCTGCTTTAGAATTTATTTAGAGTAATTTGTTACAGGTATTTTATGGGGAGCTTCCACAGTTTTGTCCTTCTACTCTGCCATCTTGGCTCTGTCCCAGGACTCCTATTTTTTCAAGCAGTTTATCTAATACTGGAATTAATTGTTCTTTCAGTTTGTGATAGAATTAATTTATAAAATCTATCTGGTACTGGAGGTTCTTTTCTTAGCTCATTTGTTCAATTTCTTTTATTTCTTAGATAAAGTTATTTAAGTCCATTTACTTTACTATTAATCTGAGCAATTTATATTTTTGTAAGTTCTCATCCATTTCATTTAGATGTTCAGTTTTATTGACATATAATCTGGCAAAACAGCTCCTAATAGTTATTTTAATTTTATCTTCATGCTTTGTGCATTCACTTTTTTCATTTTTAACTGGTAATTTGATTTATTTATTTTTAAAAAAAATTAAAGTAGACAACAATTTATTGTTATTTTAAAAAAATCAAACCAGCTCCTGGTTTTATTTATTAGTTTGATGGTATTTTCCCTTTCCCTTTTACTAAATCTCCTCTTTTATTCTCAAGCTTTCTACTTTGGTGTTTATTTAGGGATTTTTAATTTGTTCTATTTTTAGTTTTTTTTTAAAGTTTCATGCCCGTTTTATTGATCTACTCTTTTTTTCTTTTATTGATGTAAGCATTTAGAGATGTAAAATTTCCCCCAAATACTGCTTTCGTTGCATCCTACAAATTTCATTATGTTGCATTGTTTATTTATCCTTCTCTCTTTTTACCTTGATCTGTCACTATATATCCATATAGTTCCTACTTTGAACCAGTGCAGATGAAAGTGAGGTTCAAATATTGCTCATTCCCCCTTCCATTTTCCCTTCCTTGTGTGCCTCTTTTATGTCAGATAAATTTACCCATTCTTTCCCTCCCTTCTCCTTTCTTCCACTGCATCTCTGTCTCATCTTTCCATTCATTTTTGAGATCATCCCAATATAATAGACTCTCACCTATGCCCTGTGTCCTAGTACATTCCTTCTACCTGTCTTAATAATGATAAAGTTCTTAGAAGTTATGTGTATTATTTTCCCATATAGGAATGTAAACAATTTAGCCTTACTGTCCCTTATGATTTTTCATTCATGTTTACCTTTCTGATTTGTGTTTGAATGTCATTTTATTTTTTTTTTTAAATCAAGAATGTTTGAAAATTCTCCTTTATTCTTCCCCCCCTACATCTCAATAGCATTATATTTATTTTTGCTGGGTAGGTTATTCTTGGTTATAATTCTAACTTTCTTGCCTTCCAGAAGATCATATCCCAAGCCCTTCACTTTTTTATAATGGTAGCTGCTAAGTCTTAGGTGATCTGATTGTAGCTACATTGTATTCGAATTATTTCTTTCTGACTGCTTGCAATATTTTTTCCTTGATCTGGGAACTTTGGAATCTATAATATTCCTGGGGATTTTCATTCTAGCATCTCAGGACATGATTGGTAGATTCTTTCATTTTCTACTTTGCCCTTTGGTTGTAGCATAATGGGATAGTCTTCCTTTATAATTTCTTAAAATGTGATGTCTAGCCTCTTTTAAAAAAAATCATGACTTTCAGTCCATTAATTTTTAAATTATCTTTTCTTGATCAGTTTACCAGGTCTTTTGTTTTTCTGCTGAAATAGTTCACATTTTCTTCATTTATTGTGGAATATATATGCGATACACAGAGATCAGAGTATAGAAAAAAGACCCTTATTTATATAAATATTTATAACTACTCTTTTTTTGTAGTGACAACTACTGTATATTGGAAACTGAGTTGGGGCAGAGAGTTGGGGAATGTTGGGGAATAGTTAAACAAATTATGGTATATGAGTGTAATGAAATATTACAGTATCATAAGAAGCAACAAAACGAACAGTTTTAGTTCATTCAGTTCATGGAAACTGGGAAAGACTTTTTGAAGTGATGTAGTGAAGTGGATATGACTAAGAGAACAATTTATACACTGACAGTCTTATAAAGAAAAACAACTTTGAGAGTCCTTAGAATAATGTTTAATGCAATGATCAATCATATTTCTAGAGGTCTGAACATGAAGTTCATTACGTATCTTCTGCTAGAAAGGTGATAGACTTGAAATGCTGAATGAGACATACATTTTTTAACATGGCTGGTGTGGGAATTTGTTTTGCTGTATAATTCATGTTCTGAAGATTTAAAAAAAAAAATTTGTTGTTCAGGTTGAGCAGGGGGAGGACAGAGGAGTGATAGTACATTCTTGTTAAAAAACAAATCCAACAACCATGTCCTTCGTGAAATCTCTGAATATTCTATTCTATATTGATCTCTCCTACTTCTGAACTTCTATACTATTTATCTGTCACTTATTGTCCTGCTTTCCCCACCATCTGCCAATCAAGAGGCAGCATGTGCCAGAGAAATCAAACAACCATCACTACTGGGACCATTTCTCTTTAGATTTTGATGGAGACATTCCAGGATCCTGAACCCGTCTGACCTGCAGCTGAAAACCATCCATCTGTGTTATCTCTCCCATTAGAATGTGAGTTGAGATTAGGGATTGTCTTTTTCTTTTTGTATCCTTAGCACTTTGGATATAGTAAGCACTTAAAATAGATATCTTATTCATTCATCCATATGGATAGGAGCCCTGACTTACATTAGAATGTTCACATTAGAATGACTGACCCCAAAGATGACAGGTGCTATTTTTAATAATACCTGACACTATTGCTTGGGAGTTACCTCTCCTCTTAGTTTCCTTTCATTCCTACAGGTCCCGCTGCTGCCTGGGAGTTCCCTAACTCTAGTACTTACTTTATACTCAACCCCAGTGTCAATCTAAGGCAAGATTTGAAGTGCTAGGAGTGACTGGAGAAAAGGGAGAAAGAATTAGCCCCATTGCTGGTGTAAAGGAGGGGCCTTGAGATTTCTTTGACAAAAGGTTTTTTGGCTTCAGATACCCAAGTTTATGGAGTCCAGACTTACTCTGTGGCCTTTTGGGTTTGGGGTCCCCAAAATTTGTGTTGTACTGGTCTATCACTGACTGACTAGTTAGTGCTCATAGATTGTTTTATATCCCTGCAGGATATAAAGTTTTATTTTACAGAAAAGATAAAAGTAGAAATCTTAGATTTTTCAGATCATGAATTTGGTATTGGAAACATATTGAATAATAATTCCTTTAAGACTGAAGTTCTTCATATTGGGTTTCTGCAGTGCAGAAGTTCTTAACCTGAAGTCTGAACTTGTTTTAAAAAATATTTTGATAACTGTATTTCAAAATAATTATTTGGCTATTTTATTTTATACATTTAAAAGCATTGTTCTGAGAAGGGGTTTATAGGCTTTACCAGACTGTCAAAGAGATCCATGACACAAAAAAGGTTAAGAAACCTAGCTATGGTGGGATTAGACTTAAATCTGCACAGCGTAAGAGTTGTACATAGATTTTCCCAAGCTTTCTATTGTTGTTTTTATGAAACCCTCTGATCTGTGACAATCATGAGAAAATGACAAATGGATTAGATGATCTCTAAGGGACCTCTTTAGTTTTAGAAATATAATATTAAATTCATAAAATTTATTTAATGTGGGCTGTTTTTAATTAAATTTTATTCTTCAATAAGCAGAATTCTGTCCAATTCCCCTAGTTGAGAGAAAAAGAAAAACAAAATGTATTACAAATATGTGTAGTCAAGCAAAACACATTTCTGCATTAGCCATGTCTAAAAAGACACACACATATATGTATATATACATGCTTGTACACCTACACACGTGTATATGTGTATACACATTCATGCCTATTCGTTCACATGCATATTGTAATGTGTCTCATTCTATACTGTATACTATTATGAGGTAGGTAGCATGTTTTATCATTAGTGTTCTGGAGTCATAATTGATCCAGAGTTCCTGAGTCATTCTATGGTTCATCTTTGCAGTATTGTTGTTATTGTTTAAATTGTTCTCCTAGTTCTGTTCACTTTATTCTGTATTAGTTCATACAGGTCTTCTCAAGTTTCTGTGTCACCATTTCTTAGATCGTAGTTTATTCCATCATTTTTGTAATGCCATATCTTGTTCAGTTATTCACCCCATTTCAGTTCTTTGCCACCTCAAAAAGAGCTCTTTTTTGTATATCCTTAGAGTTTGTTTTACTTAAGACTTATCCCTCCCTTAATCTGCCTTACTAATTTCCCTTTCTTCCCTTTTCCTCTTACTTTCCCTGTTGAGTGACCTGTATTTCTATAATTTGTGTCTTGTGTGTGTATCTTTCCCTCCTTTGACCAGTTTTCAGACAACAGTGAGTTTTTCAAGTATCAATCACCCATTCCTACTTGTTTATATTGATAATTCCTTATACACCCTCATTATGTGATAGTTTTCCCTGACCTTCCTTTTCTTTTATTTTTCCCGCTTTCACACGGTATATTCTATCCTCTTCCTCTCTCTTTCCACTTCTAGGTTTTCTGTGTAATTAGACTCTCTTTATGAACCCTATGGATGGTAGGTTTCAGAGGGGACATGAATCATTTCTCTATATTTGAATTTAAGCAGTTTATCCTTTAATTCCTTATAATTGTTCATTTGTGTTTACCTTTTTAAATTTTGCGTTGTTTTTCAGTTTCTGTGATTATATTTCAAAGTTTCTGAACAGTTCTAGTCTTTTCAACAGGAATATTTGGAAGCCCTCTCTTTTATTTAAGATTCATTTTCCCCCCCTTTACCATTATGCTCAGTTTGCTGGGTTAAGTTATTGACTATAAGCCTATATCCTTTGATTTCTAGAACATTGTAATCCAAGCTCCCTGCTCCTTCATTGTGGTGGCTACTTAGTTCTGTGTGATCCTGACTTTGACTCCTTGGTATTTGAAAATCCTTTCTTCCTAGCTCCTTTCAGTATTTTTTCTTTGATCTGGAAGTTTTGGATTCTGGTTGTGTTCATTTGGGGGTTCCTTTTAGGAAGTGCCCAATAAATACTTTCTGTTTCTACTTTTCCCTCTGGTTCTGGGTAGTTTTCCTTCTAAGAAATAAGATAGGGAACAAGGAAATACATATTTATTAAGTCCCTGCAATGTACCCAGGTGCTATTCTAGACAATTTTATGTACATTTTCTCATTTAGTCCTCACAAGAACCCTGCAAGGTAGATGAGGAAGTGGAGTCAGAGAGAGGTTAAAAGATTTGCCCAGAGTTATAGAGCTAGTAAGTGTCTTGAGTTCTGATTTGAACTCAGGTGTTTCCAACTCCAGGCCAGATTCTCTATCCATTGTGCCACATAGCTGCTGCTTAAGATTTTATGAAATGTGTCTAGATCTTTTTTCTGGGGTGAGGGGGGAGTTGATGTTTGATGGCTTTTAAGTAGTATAATGATTCTTAAATTTTTTTTTCTTCTTGTTCTCTTTCCCAAGTTAGTTGTTTTTGCTGTTGAATTTTCTTCCATTTTTCTTCTACATTTTCTTATATTTTTTTCAATCTTTTGATTTTGTTTTTACCTTTGTAGTATTTCTTATTATCTTATGGAGTCAGTGTCTTCTGTTTGGTCTATTCTGGTTTTCAGGAAGTTTGTTACTTGGGCAAGGTTTGTAACTCTTGTGCCAGGCTGTTAATTTCCTTTCCATACCTTCTTCTATAACACTCATTTCTTTTTCAGTTTTATTCTCTTGCCTTATCTTCTCATATGTGTAAACATTTGAAAATTTTTGTTTTTAACTTTTGCTTCATGTCTGTTAGGAATTCTAGTTGAATTGCAGCTCCTGTGTTTTTCTTTGAGACTTCAGTTATAGATGTTTTAGAATCATTCTGTTCTTATGCATTAATATTAATATTATATTGATAAATATCAACATAATGCCATTTTAAAGTGGGATTCTTTTTTTATTTGCTCATTCTTCCAGCTTACTTTTTGACTTTCAGACTTGATGTTATGGCCGGGCTCTGTACACTTCTGGAGGGAAGGTATGGACTGATTCTGTTATTATTTTCTTGGGTTACTGAGTGTTGTGTTATTTCACAATCTCTGGGTCAGCTCAGGCCTAGGTATCAGCAAGCTTTCAATGATTCAAAAGTCATCTGATCTAGGGCAAAGTCTGATAACTGCCCAGTTGTCTGAGCTCTGCAAGTTCCTGGTCTGGGTTTTGGTCTGAGCAACAATGATATGTTGCTTTACTCTTTGCCATAAACGACAAGCTTTGTGGTTCAGAGTGAAAAAACTTAAGCCTTACCCTTTGGTTGAGGATTCCCACCCTGATTATTCCTTTGCAAACTTCAGACTAAGATGGAAGCTGGAACTAAGACCCCACCCTGCTCTTAGTGTCTGAGCCACACCACTGCTGCTTGCTTTTGAACTTAATCTTCTCCAAATGCCTCCTAGTGCGTGTCCTACCATTTCTTATCTCTTGAGCACTGGGTGTAAATCCGCTTCTCACTTTACCCTGTTTTGTGACCTTAGACTAGATACTGGGTAATAAAACTACTATCTATTCCTGGATATTGCGTGAAGTCATAGTACAGGTGTGGGACCTCTACTTGCCCTGGAGCACAGCCAGTGTTGGAGCGTTCCATTCTGTGTTGTTCTGTCCAGACTACCTTCCGAATATCCTCTTTCTGTCTTCCTATGTCTACCTAGGCTGGAAAAATGACTCACTGTGACTTTTTCTCATATTTCCACATCAAAATTCAATCTGATGTATTTTCTATATCTGTTTAGAGGAATTTGGGTGAGAAAACTTTACTTCTTGCTACTCTGTCCTTTTGGCTCCTTCCCCTGTGTATTATTTCTGTTAACGAATAATCAGAATGTAATATGAATACTGGGGACTGCTGGGTGGTGCAGTGGATAGACTGGTGGGCCTGGAGTCAGGAAGACTCATCTTCCTCAGTTCAGATCTGGCCTCAGATACTTAATAACTGTGTGACTGGGTTAGGCACCTTACCATGTGTCCCTCAGTTCTGTATTATCTTGGCCAAGAAAACCTCAAATGAAGTTGTAAAGGATCAGACATGACTGAAATGACTGAACCATGTCAATATTATAACTATTATACCAATATTGTTAGTAGTTATTGTTTATCAAAACTTAATAACTGATTTGGATAAGTTTGGATAAGTTCCATAAATATTGACTAGAATTTTATCTTTTCACAGGCACACACACTGAATGTCAATTTGAAGTAAGAAGAGTTAATGTAACAAAGGTATGCATGTCTTAATCTTTGCCTTTGAAAAGTGTAGAATATGTTGCTTTCCTACTTTCAGTAATTCCTATAACAACAGTATCTTTGATTTGTAGCACAAGTAGTCAGAATACTAAAAAATTATTTGACAAGGCAGTGGTACCCTGATTGTTATAGCTTCTTTTGTCTTTGAAAAAATTTTCTCTATAATTGTATTAAAAAAAATTCATTAATCAACTTACTATATGCAAGATAATTTGATAGGCACTGAGAAAAATGAATTAGTCCTTGACTTGAAGTAGTTTACTTTTTTCTGGAAGAACAGCAAACATTTGTAAGTAAATACAAACTGTATCCAAAGTAAATACAAAATAAGTATATATTCTATGTAGCTAATAACTTGAAGAATGGCTTTTGTAGGAGGCGACATTTGGTCTGAGTCTTAAGGGAAAGTTCACCTTCTAAGAAGCAAGAGTGCATTCTAGTGCAAAGGCAGGGATGTAGAAAGTGGAGTTTCCCTGAATGGGAAACAATAAGTAGACCAGTTTGACTGGAATATAGAGAGTGTGAGGGAGAATGGTGTGAAATCTTAGTCTAGTAACGATAGCTCACATTTGTATAGCAATTTAAATTTTCAAAGGGATATATTTATATTTTATTATTTATATCTTTTTCTCATCATATCATAGCTCATTTGATCCTCACAAATTGTAAGTTAGGTTCAATTCTTATTAATATTTTCCACATTAGGAAATTAAAGCTCAGAGGCTAGTGCCCAGGGTCATTTAAGAAGTTCATACGTGAGATGGTATTTGAGCCGTTATCTTTTAGCAAGTTCAGTACTTCTTGGAGCCAGATTTTGAAGGGCTTTAAATGCCAAACAAAATTTATCTTAGGGCTACTAGGGAGCTACTGAAACTTCTTGAGGAGGGCAGTGATATGTTTAGACTTGTGCTTTGGGAATATCAATTTGTTGAGTATGTGGAAGTTTAACTAGAGAAGAGAGTGACTGTAGGCAGAGAGAATAATTAGGAACCTATTCCAATAGTCTAGGTAGAGGTGATGAAGTCTTAAACTAGGAAAGTGGTCATATGAGAAAAAGATATGGGGGCAGATTTAAGAAATGTGTATGGGAAGTGTTGTGGTAGAGTGGAAAGAGGGCTGGTTGCAGATTCAGAGGACCTGAGGTTTAAATTTCTCCTTTGTAAACTAGTAGTATGACTGTGGGCAAGTCACCAACTTCTCTGGATCTCAATTCTTTTATCTTTAAAATGAGGGAGGTGGGCTTGAGGGTTCTTGTTTTTCTTCTTGCTCTAAAACTATCATCTTAACATCCTAAGAGATAGAATTAAAAAAAAAATGTAGCAACTGATTGACTGTTTGGGGTTTGGGTGAGGCAGGTAGCGCATCCATAATGGAAAGTGAAGTTTTGAGAACAACTCAAAAATTGCGAATCTGAGTGTTAAAGTTGTAGAGTGCTCAACAAAAATAGGGATGTCTAGAAAGAAGGAAGCGAGACTTGGAGGGAAAAATAAAGGCTTCCATTTTATACAACTTGAGTTTGTGTGTGTTTGTACTTTGTTGCTGAAGAAGATCATGCCATCAGAGAAATGATGACATGACTTGCACTTGACTTTGTTTTGAGTGAGGGAGGGCTGTGCAGGTCACCAGCCTCACTTTTCCTCCAGAGCCATCTGAATCCAGTGACCAGATATATTCATCAGGATGACTGGAGATGACCCAGGATGAGACAATTGGGTTTAAGAGTGCTTAAGGTCACACAACTAGTGAGTGTCAAGTGTCTGAGGTGAGATTTGAAGTCAGATCCTCCTGACTCCTACACTGGTGCGCTTATCTACTCCACCACCTAGCTGCCTCATCTTGAGTTTGAGGTTCTTAGAGGATATCCAGTTGGAAATGTGTAGTTGGTGATGTGAGCCTGGAGCTTAGGAGAGATGTAGACTTATAAATTTGGAGTTGGAAGGGATCTTTAGAGAAGTAGTCTAAGGCACACTTCAGTTTATAAATGGGTAACTGAAGCCCAGACTTGCCCAAGGTTACATAGGTACTAAGTAACCAAATAGTATTTGACCCCAGATCATTGGTCTCTAAATCTGTCCACAGTTAGCTTTGAGATATAGAATAGGGGATTAAATGCTGCATCAATTTCCTTAGTTGTGTGACCTCTAGTACCATTTAGTGGTTGTTCAGTCATTTCAGTCTTGTCCAACTCTTTGTGACCCCATTTGGGGTTTTCTTGGCAGAGATTCTGCAGTGATTTGCTATTTCCTTCTCCAGCTCATTTTTACAGATGAGGAAACTGAGGTAAATATGGTTAAGTGACTTATCCAGGGTCAGATAGTTAGTAAGTGTCTGATGCCAGATTTGAACTCAGGAGGATGAGTCTTTCTGACTCTAGGTCATGTACTTTATTCATTGTATCATCTGTATGCCACATGAATTGAAATGGAAAAGGTGGATGGTGTGAATAATCTAGTCTCTTAAAAAGAAATGAAACATTAGGACCAAGGGGAAAGGAATCAAAAGCTGAGCTTAGTGTAATGTGGAACCGATTGATGAGTTCTACATTTAGCATTGGGAAGGGAGAGAAATGAATTCAGAGCAGAAGTAATGTCCTGGAAGAGGAGCCAGAGTTGAATTACTGGAGGTCAAGGTAACCCAGAAGTTAAGGGGGGAGAAACTGTTGATTATAACTCAGTTTAGCCATAGGTATTATGTAAATGAATTGGGAAAGATTTTCTGTGATTTCAGGCTATTAACCACTCATTTCCAACTGTATATAGTAGTTGGTTGTTCTTTTATTTCCTCTGTCCTCCTTAACTTCCTAGAAATTCTGAGTATTTCCTAAATCTCTTCCTTTTATCTCCAACAAACTTTTCTCACCCTGTTTCCAGTTTTTACTTGGTACCTGTGCACTCTGATAGCTTTCTTAGCTCCCTTCACCTTAGACAAGTGAAGTCCTTTTAGAACCTGTGATCTCATAAAGAGAATATAGAAATATTTCTTACTAACCTTTGAGTTGATTTTTTATTAATAGTTATTCTAAAAATTCCCCTTTTAATTTGCACTTAACATATCCTATTTACTTAATCTTTCCCCTCTTTATAAGATGCAATCTGATCCTTATGCCTAAATATATTTTTTTAAATTTAATTAATTTATTTGTTTTTAGTCTTTAACAATCACTTCCATAAGTTTTAAATTTTCTCCCCCTTCCTCCACCCTTCCTCCCTGAGCCAGCATGCAATCTTGTATGGGTTCTATACTTTTACATTAGTCATGTTGCATAGTAGAATTAAAACGAATGAGAGAAATCATGAGAGAAATGAGAGAAACCAAACCAAACCAAAGCATAACACAAGAGAACATAGTCTGCTTCATTCTGCATTCTGATTTCATAGTTCTTTCTCTGATATGGATGACATTTTGCCTGAAGGGTCCTTTGGGAATGTTTTAAGTTCTTGCATTGCTGTGAAGGGCTAAGTCTGTCAGAAATAGTCCTTGCACACTGTGGCTTGTTACTGTGTATAATGTTCTCCTGGTTCTGCTCATTTCATTCAGCATCAGTTCATATCAGTCTTTCCAGCCTTTTTTGAAGTATTCCTGTTTGTCATTTCTTATAGCACATAAGTATTCCATTGCATTCATATACTACAACTTGTTCAGCCATTCCCCAATTAATTGGCATTCCCTCGATTTCCAGTTCGTGGCCAACACCAAAAGAGCTGCTATAAATATTTTTGTACATGTAGGACCTTTTTCCATTTTTATGTTCTCTTTGGATGCAGCCCTATATGCCCAAATATTTTAAACCTTTTTCTGCTATAGAAATTTATAATTACAGATTAAAAAAATTTTTACTTTTAGGACAATACAAAAAAATTTTACTTTTAGGACAATACAAATTATAATTAGAGATTAAAACAAATTTTACTTTTAGGACAATACAAAGCTTTTAATTATGGTTTTGTTTTTTTTTTAATTCTAGACCTATATTGGGCTAAGGAGCCATCTCATAAGTAACTTCCTTTTTCTCGTGCAAAGGGATATAATTCTGCAATTTATAATCTTAGAAAGTTGTCTAGGCCACTGAGAGGTTGTTACACACAGATCTTGCTGCCTAAGAGGCCAACTCCACTATACCAGGTTCTTTCTCTTATAGTTGCTATATTTTAATTAGTTTCTGTTGTCATTATCTTATTCTGAAGGAGTCTGGTTTCTTTGCATTTTGTTTAAATCTTGGCAGTAGAGATGGTATTCCAGATGACCAAAATGTGGGGTGCTATCTTAGTCATTTTCTGGCCTATACACCAAAAAACAGGAGCTGCAATCATTGTATCAGATATAATTTCAAACACAAAAACTTAAAAGATAAGTAGAGATAAACAGGCAAATCACATTATGCTTAAAGGAAACATAGACAACAAACTAATATCAGTCTTAAACTATATGTTTCAAATACTAGTTTGGAACATGTAAATTTATAAAGAAAAACTGAATTCTAAGAAGATGTGGATAGCAAAACAATAGTAGTAGAAAATTTTAATGTCCCTTTATTAGATTTGGACAAATCTAAGACAAAAAGACAAAAGGGAAATAAAGATTTGAACAGGGTGTTTTAAAAACTAGCACTTAAAAGATTTAGAATATCTCCTTAATGTGATTGCTTGGGGATATTTATTTTTTAGCACTCAGTGAAATTTTACAAAAATTTTCTATGTTAAGAAATTTATAAATACATCCTTTACAGACCATAACAATAAAAATAGTATTCAGTTTAGGAAGCAACTTAAATGGATATTCAGTAATGAAATCCTAAGTAACAGGGGAATCAAAGAATAAGTCAGGGAAATAATAATTCTGTAAAAGACAATGAGAATGATGAAAAAGCATTCCAAAATTTGGATGCGGCTAATGCAGTCATCGGGGAAAAATTTTGTTGCTAAAAGCATACATTAAAAAAATAGAAAAGAAGATTAATGAACTGAATAGTCAATTAAAAAAAACCCAGAAAACTAAAAAAAGATAAAAGAGATTTTGAAAATTAAAAGAGAAATAGATAAATTAGAAATAAAAATACTCTACAGAATGGATAAACAAATTAGTTTATTATGATATTACATTATTATAATATTATATATTATATTTAGCCAACCTGAAGAGGTCAGGAAGTTAAAGCAATACAGTAGCAAATAAACAAGGTAGAATTAAAACCAGAAGAAATAAAAAAAGAATTATCAGAACCATATATGCATAGTTACAAGATAATAAGACTGAGAACACAAATAGAAGAATGTCTTCAAAAATATAAAAAACTCACACTAATAGAAGACCAAATAGAGATCTAAAATATTACAATCTCAAGAAAAGGAAATAGATGGCTGTAAAAGAACTATCAGAGGAAAATTTTCTTTGTCATGATGAATTTACAGGAGAATTCTGTCAAATTTTTAATAATAGTTAATACCAATAATGCACAAATTATTCTAAACAATAAAAAAGAAACCACTTTTTCATACTTGTTTTATAAGACAAATATAGTTCTAATAACTAAAGCAGAGAAAAGGTAAAACACCAGACTATAGACCAATATTATTAATAAGTATTGATTTTTTAGAAAAATGCTATAATAGCTCTCAGTCCTTTAAAGCTTGTAAAGTATTTTTTTATGTGTTATCTCATTTGATGTCTTACAACAAGCTTGTGAGGTAGATTCTGCTATTATCCCCTTTTACAAATGAAGAAACAGAGGCTGAGAGGGTTGAAACCCAGGATTACCCAGGTAGAAAGTGTCTAAGGCAAGAGTCTAACTCAGTTCTTCCTGACTCCAAGGTTAGCACTCTACCTATTGTGCTACCTAGCTACTTCCAATGTGTAATTTTTAAATAAACTTCTATCAAAAATGGTATAACAATTCATCTAACAAACCTTTGATTATGACAATTTGGATTAGGGATGAAAAGATCGTTCAACGTTAGGAAAATGGTCATCATGGTAATTCTAAAAAAACAAAACCATCCAAATTTACTTGATAGTCTCAATAGATATTGAAAGAACCTTTGATAAAGTACAGTGTTCATTTTGCTAAAATTTCTATAAGATTTAGATATTGAGGGATTGTTTAAAATATAATAAAGTATTTATTTAAAACCAAAAGTAATCATTATGAGTAATGGGCAAACACTGGAAATTATCCTAGTAAACATAACAGTAAAGCAGAAATACACATTCTCCACATATTTGGTATAATTCTAGAAATGCTAGCAATAGTAGTAAGATAAGGAGAAAGAAATAAAAGGAATAAAGTTGGTTAAGGAGGAGATAAAACTATCTCTTTTTTCTGATGATATGACAATTTACTTAGAAAATCAGAAAAGATACCAGTTGAGATAATAGCTTCCGCAAAATTGCAGTCTACAAAATAAAATCCATTAATAATAATAGCATTTCTATATAAAATAACAACATTTAAAGAGGCAACAGTAGATCTCTATTCAGATAACTACAAAATACATGGACTATTTAGGAATGTCTACCAAAAACACACCGAATACTTAGAACAGCTTAAATAACTGGAGAAATAATTAGTGTTCATGGATGGTCCATGCTAATATAATAAAATTTACTGTACTGTTAATTTGCCTTTTTAATGTCATACTAATCAAAAATGGGATACTTTAGAGAATTTCATAAAATAATAATTCATTTGGAGGAACAGAAATCTAGACTACCAGTGGAAATATGTGTTTATCCTTCTTTCTCGAAGAGGACCATGACATCAAAATGATGACATGACTTGCAGTTGATTTTGATCTGAGTGAGGCAGGGCTGTGCAAGGTCACCAACCTCACTTTCTCCTCCAGAGCCATCTGGGTCCAGTGGCCTGATATTTATCAGGACAAGTGGAGATGGGCCAGAATGCAGTGTGAGACTGTGGCCATTTTAGGCAGATTTTATCAGATTTTCTCTTTCAGAGAATACATTCAATGAATAGACCTCTTTAAGTAGTTACTCAAAGGATGGCCCCTTGTAATAAAAGAAAACAAAACCTGAAAGAATCAAAGTGGGAGGGGAAGACTCTCAGGGTAGCTGGGTAAAAGAGAAACAGTTACTATTTAGCGTGAAAAGAGGTAGGGATAAAGTGGTAATATCATTTCCAGACCGCAGACTATATTATAAAGCAGGAGACATAGAAACTATTTGGTATTGGTTGAGAAACAGAAATGTATCAACAGAACAGACTAGACAGGGGAGTTGGAAATAATGGAATTCCATAACTCGATGGTTGATAAATCTCAAAGCATATGTTACTTAGGAAAGAACTACATGACAAAAACTAGGAATATTCAGTGCAATTTGATAGAAATTAGGGTTAGATCCACACTTGATACCATGTTCCTTTATAGATCCAAAATGAATATATGACTTGAATATTAAAGATATATATACATATATATTTTATATATATATGATATGTATATATGTATATATGTATATATAATCATATATCAATATATTAACAGAAGAGCAGATGATTTTGTGTGTCTGTCATAGCTATGAGTAGGAGATATATTAGTCAAAATAATTATAAAAGATAAAATAGATCATTCTGATTATATGAAATTGAAAAACTGCTGCACAAATATAACTATTGCATCTAGAATAAGAATGGAAGTAGTCAGAAAGGAAAAACATTCTTGTATCCCATTTATAAGGTTTTAATATCCAGGACAATACATGTGCATAAATTGAGCATACATATGTGCATATATCTATACATGTGTATTTGCATGGGCTTACATTTGTGCATATAAATATAAAACACAAAAAACCATTCCTCAGTAGATAAGTAGTCAAAGGATATAAGCCAACAGCTCTCAAAGTGAGAATTTTAAATGATTAACCATCTGAAAGAATGTTCCAAATCACTTATTAAGTCTAAAGTAAATCAAAACATTCTTGGTTTTACTTCACACCCAGCAAATGGGCAAGGATGATAAAAGATGGGAATAGTCATTGTTAGAGGAATTGTTGAAAGATAGTCACACTAATGAGTGGTTGAGTACTGCTATGAATCAATACAGTGATTTTGGAAATCAGTTTGTGTTTATGCAATTAAAGCAATAAAATGTCTATACTCTGACTCAGGTCAGATATTCCACTACTGGGCATTGAAGTTCTTGATTAAAAAGCAGCTAAGTTGTGCTTTGGATAGAGTCCTGGACCTGTAGTCAGGAGGATCTGAGTTCAAATTCGGCCTCAAGCACTAATTCTGTGACCATGAGTACATCACTTAACTTCTGTTTCCTCAGTTTCCTCAGATGTAAAAGAGGATAATAAAAGCACTTACATTGAGGGTTGTTGTGAGGATCAAATGAGATAATATTTGTAAAGCACACAGTATAGATCTGTCACAGAGGTGCTGTATAAATGTCATTATTATTATGTCTTCATAGGCAATAAAATGTAACAGCACCTTTTGTGCAAACAAAACAGATGCCCATTGATTAAGAATGGCTAAACTGTGGTACATGAAATATTGCTGTACAATAAGAAATGATGAATTGATATATACAGAGAAATATGGAAAGATTTATGTGAACTTGAGCAAAGTGAATGTAATCAGAGCCAAGAAAATAATATAACATACACAACGACTACAACAATGTAAATGGAACAAACAACCACTATAAAACAATTAAAAATGATTGTTTCAGAGTTACAAAGAACAAGCATGATTCGAAGGAAGAGACAGAAGATACCTTCACTCCTCCCTCTAGCCTTTTTGCCTCAATAGAGAGGGAAAGGTTTTAAACATTGCATATGTTTTTGTTTTTCAGTGTATTTATCAGGTTTTTTTCTTCTTTTTCTTTTAAACATATTTGTAATATAGACTAGCTGTTTGGAGGGAAAAGATATATGGGGGAAATTGAGGTGATGTAAGTTAAAAATTTATTTTTAAAATAACCTGTGTCTACTACAACTTCATCTGTCCCACGTAATATATTTCACGTTACATTTCCTTCCCAGGTATCAGCATGAATGTATTACCTTTTACAGAATCATCTCATTTAACTAGATCTTATTGTGCCTTCCTGTTCTTGTAATGTGGATTTTACTGTGAACTTTTATCACTTGAATGACTACTATTTTCAAAGGGAACTTCATCTGAGGTAGGACCTATACTCCTTCCAGCAATAAGATTTCATCGCATATCTTTATCTCTCTTCATGTTATAGTATAATTATACTTTCTTTTCTCTATATGTTTCTAAAAAGTTATATATAAATGTAATTATTTTAAAATGCCCATGGAGAGCTTAATCTTTTTTTGAGAAATCTTGTAGTAAATTCTTTTATAAAGTGAATAGCTATACCTTAATTTTTTTATAAGTTCAGAATTGGCATTTTGGATTTTCTTAAAACAAATCATCTATTAATTTGTAGTTTGCTGTGGCATTTTTAAGTGGTGCATGCATTCTCTTCATGAAATTATGGATTAGAATGTTTCAGGAAGTTTTAGTTTATGAGAGCATAAAAGTAGATCTAGAGCTGAAAAGGGACCTTGGAATTCAGATTTGAGTATCTTTGCTTTTTCCTGGGCTTGGAAATCTCTGGAGATTCATTTTAGGGGAGAGGGATCAGTAATAACACAGCATAAGATGTCACTTGCACATTTTAAAGGATCATGTAGTGACAAGAAAAGACCACAAAACCAACCAGGGCAAGTCAGTAAAATGTGAGAATAAATCTTTGGGGGCAGGAGGCCCACAGATGGGGATTGAGCAGGTGATACAAAACCACTGAAACTTGGGACAATACATCTATCCCCACCCCCACTCCCACTGGAAGCAGTCTTACCTTGACAAAGAGTTAGAAAGTCACGTATTTGGCTGGGAACATGAGCAAACAGAGGAAAAAGGTCAGACTATAGAATCTTACTTTGGTAACAAAGAAGATTAAAACATACAGACAGAAGAAAACCAACTCAAAACTCCTACATCAAAAGCCTCCTCCAAGAGAATAGTTATATGGGGATATGAAAGGAAGGAAGCAAGCCTTTATTAATCACTTACTACATACTAAGTACTTTGATCCTCACAATGACTCTGGGAGGTGGTAAGTGCTATTATTGCCCCCATTTTACTGTTAATGAAACTGAGGAAGATAGGTTTAATTGACTTGCCCAGGGTCACGCCTAGTATTTGTCTATGGTCATATTGGAACTCGAGTCTTCCTGACTCCTGGCCCAGGGTACTATCCGCTATACCATTAACCTGCCTGTAGATTGGATAGGAACCAAGCTTGTGATTTCATTGATAGAGGGAACTCTCTCTCTTTTGAGTTTGGAAACATACTGTTAGAGAGTTGTATAGAACAGTGAGAGGTTAAATAATTTGTCCAGGGTCACACAACCCTGAATGTATCAGAGATGGAACTCAGACTTGGGTCATACTGACTCTGAGGCCCACTCTCCATCCACTAATTCAAATAATCTTTTGTGGATAGATGAGATCTTGAGATAATAGACTATAAAGGAAGTCAAAATTAATATGTTTATATAAAACATTATATTCAAAGGGAAGCAAATGAAACAAAAGTAAATGTTGAGGATACGGAACTTGAAAAATGTGGTATTGTTTATTACTACCTTGCAAATAGCCCATGTTTAAAGATCCTTGTATTTGCTCACAATCTTTGAAGAACAAGAAGTCTAGTGGGTAGTGGTCTGTGGGAGGGTCCATATGTTCCTGATGCCTCCATATTCCATTCTTGCTTTGTACCATGAAATTGCTTTTCTTCCATGCAGTCGTATAAGAGTACTGCTCTGGCAGTTGAAAGGTCTATATTATAATTCTATTACTAGCAATATGGCATTGGTCAAATCACAGATTCCTTCATCTTTGAAATTGGGTTGGATAATACATCCACCTTTAAAATGATTTGACCAATGACTAAAAGGCAAGGATAAATATTTTGAAATGGATTTTAAAGTTTTTTTCTAAGTGAAAATTTATGTAGCATACATGGGATTTATTCTCAACAATCTTCCGCATCCTCTAGAAATACTTTTTTCTAAATTATATTAGCTTACCACAGAAAAAAAGAAGTGTAGTTCACAGAATCATAGAGTTTAAAGTTCTTTACGGTTTAGTCCAATCTTCTACACAATGTATTGGCTTACTTCATTCTCTACCTTCCTGATTACTTTCACTCTGACCCTTAGTAAGATACTAATTCTCCAGAAGATAATTACCAAATTCCAAAATATGTCTTTTCCTCCTGGGGCCAATATCAAGTGTATAAATAATTCTAACAGTTCAGATTTTTAAAATTATTATTATATTCTTCTAGCCACCAACTTTTGACTCTGATTTTTATTCCCCTTTCCTCTCTCAGAACCTTTTTCCTCACTGACTTCTTTCATTGATACCTCTGTCCTATCTGAGAACTCTTCTTATGCTCTAATAAGTTGAAGCTAGAAAGGGTATTCCTCAAAGATCAGCTTTCTTTTAACACCTATCAAATTGGTGATTGCGTCTGTAAGGAAGAGCAGTATAGCACAAACTGGCCAAGGCATTGGTATATCTAGTTGCCTCAGTTTCCATAACTCCTATTTTTTAAATGAACTTAGAGCAACATAGGTTGCTCTTGGGAATGTTCTTCAATCCACTCTATCTTCTACTTGACATTTCCTTCTTTTTTCTACTTATCACTAGTTTGCTCAGTTTGACATCAGCCCAGGCTCCTTAATCAGTCACTGGACAGAGATCAAAATATTCCAGACTCTTAACCCTTCCTTTCATGGGTACTGGCTTTTTGTACAGAGGACTTCTGAGTTCGGTCCTAAGACTTAGGGCAACTAATGAACCTGCAGTGCTCAATTATAGGCCATTGTTGGCTTTCTCCAGCCTTTTTTCCCTTCCCTGCCTGAGCACAGGATGCACCCTGTTTCCTCCTACTCTTTCCTTTTTACTAAAATTGTCTCATCTGCTCTCTGCCACAATATTCCCAGATGCCAGATTTAATATAGAACCTATTCTTACTATGCTCTTCTGCCCCCCTCCTCATCCCGCCAGTCCGTGCTTCCTTTCCCTCTTCCCCTAGTGACTTGAACAGTTTTGTAAGCATTTGTTGTGGCCTTATTTGTCACCCTTTCTGTAGCTCATTAAGGAACACGACCTGTTCAAGTTATCTTTGTGATTCTTATAGAGGTCTATATTATGTTAAATATCACTTTGAAGGATACTCAGGTACCTTCTCAGCTGGTCCTCTTTGTCCCATTTAGTCCCTAGTGAGTTTTAGTTACTGACCTTACATCTCAGAGTTAACAAATTTTACTTGCTTCAGTGTTTTCTGTGTTCAGGCTCTTAATTTTATATCTTTTATTATGTATATGAAGATACAGTTTTGCTACTACAGTTACTATTCTTCATTCTGGGGAGTATACATTTCCTTTATAAAGACTCAGTTTTTAGCCAGTCATTACATATAACTTATTTATAATAATGATGACAATAACATTTATGAAGTACTTTAAGGTTTACCTACCTTAGGCTTAATTTGAACCACCTTGTAGGCATGGTTGATTGCATTCTGAAACCTTTAGTATCTGAGGCTCCAGTGATTTCCAATAGTTATAATCTCATCCCAATATAAGGTACTAGAGAAGATATGAAGTCAGAAGAAAAAAAGTATAAAAATTTATTTTGGTTGTTTTTAAGTAATGCTAGTTAACATAGTTCCCCCTATGAGAATTGCCTAAAATTTTACATGATTTCTGTGAAGTACATTAAGAATTCTATATATCACTAAATAGCTCATATTTCTTTTCTGATCTAATTTTTTTACAGCACTCAATAATTTATGTAGATTTGGCCTTCATAGAGAATAGAGAGAATATTTTGTTACCACTGTGAAGCCTAGTACATTCTTAATACAAAAAGTACAGATACTTTTTTCTTCTTCATCATGGTTTTGGAATTATATGTAGTAAGTTTTAAAAATAATTAAGGAAATCTTACTTAGCACAGTTCGTTTTACTCAGTTATGACTTATGCTTCAAGAAAATGAAATTTAAAAGTAATCTTTGTTTTAAAAATTAGAAGTAATCTGGCAATGGCCAGACCATTAATTTTTATTTCTTACTGTAAGTTTTCTATCTAAGTTTAAGTTGCTCAGGACATTTAAAATTATTTAGGAAGACTCTAAGATTTTGGGGTGTTTTAATTGAAATTAAAAAATATCATTTCATAAATGCTTTTATTAATTACAATATATTTTAGTTAATTATTTATTGGGTCTCTTTTTCTTCTTCATTGTTTACTGAGAGATCTGCAATCCACCCAAACTTCCTGAGTTAGTCATTTGGGTATTGTTATGATAATGATTTTTATCAGAACAGGAAACTGTTGAATTACATGTTAAAGGACAACAGATATTAAAGCAAGTCTTCCGTAGAAGATTTTTTTTCACCCCTAAAACTAGGTAATCCCTAACCTATTTCCCAAAAAATAAAGTAGTCATTTCCACAAAAAGTTATGTTTTATATGATTGAAGAGAGAAAAAAGTGCTGTTATTAGTTCTGATTCTGTGTGATTTAATAAAGGACTCTGTAGGAGGAAATTATTTATTTACAATAGGAGAAAAGGGTATCTAGTGCACATCCCTTAAATCTTTTCTATATAAAATCAAGGGTGTATATAAGCTAACCTTTTCCAAATTAAATTTAGGTGAGATATATATATTCACTGTGATCTGGATACTGTGGGTCCCTCTAACCCAGATATGATATGTATATGACTAAAATAGGACTTATTTCACAAGCAATGCAGGAAAATGTAATTAATCACATGGTCTGGAAAACACTTTTCTTTTTAAACGTCAATAAGTGTATAGTGGTACCTACAATATATTCTTGAAAGCATTCTGTCGTAAGTGTCTGACATTTCAATTATTGTCCTGCAGAGGACCTGCAAAGCTTATCTTTTTTTTTTTTTTTGCAGATTTGGTGAAATTTTCAAACTGTTTTAAGCTGTTCTTTCTCTTTCCTTCTTTTCCTCATCTAATGGCATGTATGCTGCAGCTGGATATAGTGGAATAAAATGTTTGCCCAAACCCCAGTTTAAAAAACAAAGCATTCCCTCTTTTCTCCACTCTCCTCTCCTTATTCAGATATGCCTTCTGGAACAGTTTGAACCACTGACCTAATTCAGTACCCCGCTTCCAAATTAAAGTTTACCTGTCTTATTACAAAGAGATGAAATGCTGTCCTTGTAATAAAGATCTCCAGAGAAGTAGATTCTACAGCTTTCCTTAGTTTTCATAGCTCATTGATAAAGTACTTTGGCTTCAACTTATATCCTTTATTTATCATAACAAAGTAATGCCAGAACTGGGATTGGATATCTGTATCTTAATGCTTTTTTGGATTCCCAGACCCCTTATTTGTAAAGCAAAAGGTTTTGACTTCATCAGATGATATTTATTATATTCCCTTGCTTAGCTCTAAGAAGCTGTGATTCTATGGTCTTTTAAAAATTTATGCCTGTGGTGAGCACTTAGGGATACAGTTGGGAGGTGATTATAAGATTGTAAAATCAATCTAAGCAGAAGAGAGCATACAAACAAATATATTCCATGGATGGACAATGTGGACTCAGAATTCTATGATGTCATCAGAAAGATAGCACAGGGAATCTGGAAAGTTTCGAACAGGCAGACAATCAGTAGATATCCACTAGCCTGGCAAGTTTGACCATCCATATGGGGAAGTAGTTGAAGAGACCCTTTCAGACAGATAGTGGGATCTAGGCTTGGAAAGCTAGAGCAGCTGGGTTCAGGAAATTAATATGCAAGGATGGGAACCTAGTTCCTGGGAAACCAGCATCTTAAGTTGCTAGGAAACTGGGACACAGGGACAGTTATTCAGTAAACTGAGAGACTGGATCATCAAGGCAGAGTAAGACCAGTGGTAACATTTCTGTGATGGAGAACCAGAGTATGACTGAACTGGAGCTATTTATCAAACAGTTTTTTAACCAATCAATAAACATTTATTAAATGCTCACTATGGTTATATGAATGTAATGGCATACTATTGTGCTATAAGAAATGATGAACAAGAAGATTTCAGAGAGGCCTAGAAGGACTTATATGAACTGATGCTGAGTGAAAGGAGCAGAACCAGGAGAACTTTATACACAGTAACAACCACAGTGTGTGAGGAATTTTTCTGGTAGACTTTAGCCCTTCACAGCAAAGCAAGGACCTAAAACCCCAATGACCTCTTGAGGCAAAATGCCATTCACATCCAGAGAAAGAACTATGGAATTGAATCGCAGAATGAAGCAGAATATTTTCTCTCGTGTATGTTCTGTTTTGTTTGGGTTTTTCTCATGGTTTCTCTCATTCATTTTAATTCTTCTGTGTGACATGACTAACTTGAAAATGTGATTAATAAAAATGTATGTATAGAAGCCATATAAGACTGCATACTGTCTTGGGGAGGGATAGGGGAGGGAGGGGGAGAAAATCTAAGACTTAAGGAAGTGATTGTAGAAAACCGAAAACAAATAAATTAATAAAGGAAGTGCTTTGCAAAAAATAAAGCTCTCTATGTTTCAAGCGTTCTACGAGGTGCTGGAAATACAGACAAAAATGAAACTGTCCCTGGATCAAGGAATTTACAATATGTACATAAATACATACGATAAATATAAGGTAAATAGAACTTTGTTAGGGCAAATAGAACTTCAGGAGTGGAATGTTGTTGTTCAGTCGTTTCTGACTGTGCATGACACTGGGGTTTTCTTGGTGAAGATACTAGCGTGGTTTGCCATTTCCTTCTCCAGCACATTTTACAGGTGAGGAAACAGAGGCAAGAATGGTTAAATGACTTACCCAGGGTTGCACAGCTAGGTGTTAGAGTTGTTTATTGGTATTCTTTATTAGTACTCAAACTTGAACCTCATTTTTCTTGTATTCTTAATATGGTAAAATTTGTTACAGTTGAAAATTGTTTAAGTGGTTCTATTTTTCTTCTTTGATATGCAAAGTGACTTTTTCAGGAATCTTATGGTCATTTTCATTATCTCTGTCATCAAGGATTATTGATGAAATGCTTTCTGTGTGCCTGGTGCTAGGCTAAGCACTGGGGACACAAATACAATCAAAAAGAAAGATAGCCCCTACTCTCAAGAAATTCACACACTAATGGGGGAAGGCAATAAGTAAAAAGGAAACTGAAAAGGAGGAAGGGCAGGATGATTGGATCTTGGGGATCAAGCAAGGTAGAGAGAAGTCTAGAGTATAGCCTGGTGAGAAGTGAATTCGTAGCTGGCCTGGGCAGTCTCTTCAAGTGGAGTCTGGGAGG
This sequence comes from Bettongia penicillata ogilbyi, assembly GCA_023548195.1. NCBI lineage: Eukaryota > Metazoa > Chordata > Mammalia > Diprotodontia > Potoroidae > Bettongia > Bettongia penicillata. Next base: position 291,886 of record JAJHZJ010000658.1, read on the forward strand.
AGCCATCCAATAGAAGGAGGGACCAAAAGAGTTGAATTGCAGGGCAGGTGTTGTTTTAGAGGCTGAAGGCATTTCTGGGGCATGTCAGTGAAGTCAGTAGTATAGTCTAATGAAAAATAAAGACATCAAGATATAATTGGGATATAGATCCTTTTTCTTTTTCACTAGGCTGAAAATAGCTCTCGTTTGTGTAACATTTTAAGATTTGCAAAATACTTTACACACATAACCTTATTTCATCCCAATAATAAGATATTATTGTCATCTTCATTTTACAGATGAGGAAAATGAGGCTTAGAAACATTTGCTCATGCCCCCACAGCTAGAAACCATTTGAGCAGAATTTGAATGTAGGCCTTCTTGACTTCAAATTTAATGTTCTGTCATCCACTATGCTAGAATACTCCAAATGTTTTACTTTTTTAAGCCAAAAATAGTTTATGAAGGGATAGTGTTCATGTGGAAAAACAGATAAACTGTTTATGATTGTAAACAGTTTTTCAGAGCTTTCCATTATTATCACTGCTTAAGGCACAAACAAATGGCATGGCTTTCCTTTTTGTCTGAATTACTTAGAGCAGTAACTGTTCAGAACAGTCTTTCTGCTGAGGTCCCACACATTTCTGGGTAGACTTTCTACTTTTCTCAGTCTTTGCTTTTTATCTGCAAGTTAGCTCATGTTTCACCATTGCTTTCTCATATATGCTACAGCATATCTTTCTAATCACAAGGTTGACCAATAGATGCAGCAAATATACAATCCTGTTACACTGTAGTTTTTTATACTATATGTACAATAGTTTGACTTAAAAATGGCATCTGCTTGAGTAGAGCAAAATGCAGCTATAAAGACTCTTCCAACAAGGTATCCCATGCATATCCTACAGTCATGCAAGAGTCCTTGATATGTAATTTTCTATTATCAAATGAAATAATATATGCAAAGCACTTAAACCTTGAAGTGCAATATAAATGGAGCTACTTATGTGTGTAACAACAGTATTGATTTTGTTCAGCTGTCTTCTGGCTAAAATAAAAGGAGACACAAAACAATTAGACACATTTTTACCTCTGTTCAATGTAGTCTTAATGGAATCTTGTAGATTATATAAGTAACTCCAGATGATCCTATTTACAAAAGACATGGTGTTGATGGCATCAAACTACAAAACATTGCAGAACTTTCTAAATGAGACCAATTTTTGAGACCAACTCAAAAGGGTTCGTCTTAATCCACATAAGAAAAATCAAGTGGATGAAGAATATTTATTTTCTAACATTATGATATGTAGGATAATAGACTATCCATTACAGACTTCGAGACAGACATTGCAGATGGTCAATAACTGGGCCCAGAATTAAAGAGGAGAAAGAGTGGGCTGGATTGGCTTTGCGAAATTTTTCAATGCTTACCTTGAACCCAAACTCTCTCTGGAACAAAAAGCCCACCTTTCAAGACTAATATTTTTTCTGATGATATCATATGATTGCAAATCATTGAATACTACAGTCTTTCTAATGTATCAGAATTGCAGGTCACACAAAGGGCAGAAGAGAGATGCACAGAATGAATAAATACTCTGCAAGAAATTATCAACAATCAGTTACATCATTTTGGGCTGTAAGTTATCAGAGATAATATGACTAAAAAGAAAAATAGGTTCATCTTTAAGGTTTAAGAGATGAATAACTTGTATGTTACATCTCTATGATGTTGAGACCCAGAAGAAGACCTGGCGTTTTAGAGACACCCCCTGTGAAAAATTCATGGAATGACATGAACAAGAGTCATACAGATTGATAAAATTGTAAATGAGTTGTAGTCTATACCATTGGAGGGCATATACCACATGGATAAGATCAAAAACCCACTGAAGAATTGAAAAAAGGATGATATATAATCCCTAACCAAAAGAAAATTATAACCTAATTAGGAACATAAAATAAATATGTGCATAAAGGTATTGAATATTAAAAAAATACACAGTCAAGTGCTATGAAAGGGGAATCTAGAAAGAAGAAATGACTTACTAAATTAGTGTCAGTGATGTCCAGAACTCAGGAATTTTGGCTTCCAGCCCAGAATTCTTTTCCATTAGAAAACTATAGAAAACTCTGTGTGTCCTTAAGGTTCTGCCCTGGGCCTTCTCTATACACATTTACTTGCGAGACCTCATCAGCTCCATGGAGTCATTTGCCTCTATTTAGATGATTCATATATGTGTGTGTGTATGTGTATATACATACATATGTCTGCCTTAGTCTCTCTTGAGCTCCAGACCTGCATCATCACCTGCCTTTTAGGCAGTTTGAATTGGATGTCCCTTAGATATCTCAAACTCAACATGTCTGAAACAGATCTCATTATTTCCACACTCTTCCTCCCCACCCTTCCTTCTCAGCTTCCCTGTTATTGCTAAACACACCACCAATCCACCCACCCAACTCCTAACTTTTGGGTCATCCTCTTTCTTCATTCATCCCACATGTGCAGTCAGTTGCTAAATCTTATAATTTCTTTTTCTGCAACAGCTCTCATAAGCTTCCCTTTCCACTCACAGAGAAACTAATTTAGGCCCTCATCACTTCTCCACCTGGATTGTTGTAGAAGTCTTCTCATGGGTTTTCTTGTCTTTTCTCTCATTTCAATCGGCCCCCCACAGTGCTACTGACATGATTTACCTATAGTATATGCATTCCATGTATAATAACTATGGCCCCTTATTACCTCTAGGATCAGATAAATATAAAGCCCTTTGAAATTTTAAACTCTTCAAAACCTGGTCCCTTTCTACCTTTCCAGTCCTCTACATTCCTGTCTCCTGTCTCTGGAACTCTCTCCTTCCTCACCTCCACCTTTTGGTTTCCCTCAAGTCCTAGCTAAAATCCCCCTTTGTACAAACAGCCTTTCTGTTCTTTAGTGCTAGTGCCTTCTCTCTTTAGATTACCTCCTATTTATCCTGCATATGTCTTGTTAGTCTAATTGTTTTTGTGTTGTCTCTCCCTTTAGACTGTGAGCTCTTTGAGAGCAGGAACTCTTGCCTTTCTTAATCTCCCCAGTGTTCAGCAGGTTGCCTTCAGTCCACCCTACTTATGTTAGATTCTGTTTTATATATATGTTGTCTCTTCCCCATGAGAAACTTGGTCCTTTTTTGCTTTTTTCTTATATCCTCAGCCCTTAGCTCAGTACCTGCCCTATAGTGGAACACTTGGTAAATGTTTATTGATTGATGATGGCCTTTGTATGAAAGATGATGTGGAGAACAGCCATGTCACTAACAAAGACAGGGAGGTTGGAAAAGGGAGCTGGTTTGGAGCATCTTTTAGGTGGCAGCAAGATACCTAAATGGAAATCTCATGTATGTTGTTGATGCAAAATTATATATAGCCCAGTTGAGAGGCTGGGATTATAGATATTAGCTACAGCAATCTATTTGCTGACTTGTGTGTATATGTGTGTGTGTGTGTGTGTGTATCTGTATCATTTCAGTCTGAGAAATTAGAATGCATATAACATTATATATAATATTTCTCCTATTTGGAATACTTCTTTTTCAGCCATCCTGTCATTTTATGAAATCCCAAATCAGAAAATTTACTTTTTTTAGGAAACTTTTCCTGATTCAATTAATTTCACATTAATCAGTCTTTGGATACATCTTCTTACATGCTAGATATTAATGTATATATACCTTCTTGATTATTTCTTTATAAACATGTAATTTTATGCAAAAAAGCTTGTTTTTCTCTGCATAGTCAAATTTTGCACTTCTTTTAAGGACCAGCTACAGGTTTTTTCTCCATGAAGTCTTTTCCTAGATCACTCCAACCCACAGTTGCATTTATTGCCTTTATCATTTTTGAAATGAAACTTAAGAGATTTTTAAAATTTTACATTTCTCTTATTAGTGAGTAGTCTTTTATATGGTTATCAATAGTTTGCAGTTGTCTTGAGAACTATTTGAATTAACATGTATTTTAAAATTTTGGATAATATACTAGGTGCTGTGGAAGCACTCTTTGTTTGTCTTTCATTCTCAATGAGAACCATGGTATCCAGAAAGTGATACCATGACATGCAAGGAAATTGGATTTAAGTGAGGAAGGGCTGTGCAATACCAGCCTCACTTTTTCCCCCAGAGCTATCTGGGTCCATTTGCAAGACATAGACTGGAGATGACTCTCAATGCAGTGGGAGACCCTGGCTTTTTTAAGCTAAGGTTTACCCAGGTTTCAGTTTAACTGAGTTAGTGCCCATTCAGTGATTAAGACTAGGTAAGAAATGAGGCAAATAATTGCCTGTTTTACCTAGTCAGCAACAACAACAAAGATCAATCTGGGAGGGGAAGACTCTCAGGGTTTCCAGTTAAAACAGGAACAGGTCCAATTTACATTTACTGTGAGCCAGCCTGGGCCCAAGCTATGAGCAGCGAACGGTGCTTAGGCTGGGACCTGTTGTTGGCCGATCAGTGAGAGCCTAGCTAGTAAACTCAGGATATCTTGTCAGGTTTCAGAGATCGAAATTTACATTCCTTTGGGCAGAGCACTGGCTGGCCAGGGTATGATATCTTATATAAGGGTATGATATGTCAGAAGTTCCCAGACTTATTTGGCCTGTTGCCCTCATTTCAGGGAAAAAAAAGATTACTCAGCTCCTGTCCTCCCAGATCTACTTTCTTTAACCTTTTAATGGTATTTTTTGTTTTTGATATTTGTGTCACCCAGGGCTACCACTGGCTTCCCCCCATCATTCTAGCACTGCCCCCCCCTCCGAGGGTGGTATTGCCAACTTTGGAAACCCATGCCCTAAGTGGATAGAGGGAAAGGAAGGAGGAAAGGGAGAAAGGAAAGGAGGGAAGAGCTGCTCAGGGCTTTATAAATATTATCTCATACCTCATAATACTCCTGGGAAATAGGTGCTATTATCCCTATTTTACAGTTGAGAAAATTGAGGCAGAGAGATGTTAAATGGCACAACTAGTAAATGTCTGAAGTCAAATTTGAACTCAATTCTTGACTCTCGATCCAGTACTCTGTCCACTGTGTACTCGGCCTCCTCATATTTATGTACTGTATAAGGGTACTTAATTCAATTTAATTAGCTTTAGTTTATTATTTGAGTTAGAAAGTCACCTATGAAAACCTGTATGTATTTATGGAAATGATCTTGTCATAGATTTTGCACAGTTTTATCTTCATTTCCATTTTCAAAATGAGTGGCTTAAATTTGTTAATCCTCTTAAGCTTCTTTTAATGTATTTTTTTTTTCTAAATGATAATGTATTATGTTGCGGTTTTTTGTTGTATGGACCAAGCCTAGAGCAGTATAAAAAATATGCTTTAGGTACACAATGTAACACTTTCAGTATTGAATGCTACTTTACTGTTTTTTTAAATCTTGTTTTGGTTCTTTCTATACTCCTTTAATTTCAGTATCAAAGTGATATACATGTATGTGTATACATACACATTTACACATATATTACATCCTTCATCTAAATATTAAAGAGTGCTTTGTTTTTAGTGACCTTCCTTGTATCTTCTTTCCTTCTATTTTATTTCATTTTTTCTCAATTATATGTAAAAATTTTTAAAACATTTTTTAACATTTTGAATGTCAAATTCTCTCCCTCCCATTCCCTCTTTTGGAGAAGGTAAGTAAAATGATATAGATTATACATGTGAAGTCATGCAAAGTGTATTTCTATATTAGCCATGATGTAAAAGAAAACATAGACTGGAAAAGAGTTTAAAAAGTATGCTTCAATCTGCATTCAGACTCCATCTATTCTTTCTCTGGAGGTTAATTGCATTTTTCATCATTATCTTAGAATGTTGTATTGCTGAGAATAGCTAAGTCATTCACAGTTAATCATTATGCAGTATTGCCATTTTTGTGCACAATTTTCTCCCAGTTCTGCTCACTTCACTTTGCATCACTTCATATAAATCTTCCCAGGTTTTTCTGTAACCATCTGTTCATCCTTTCTTATAGCATAGTAGTATTCCACCAAAGTCATGAAGTGAGATTTGTTCAGTTATTCCTCAGTTGATGGGAATTCCCTCAATTTCCAATTTTTTGTCACCACAAAAAGAGATGGTATAAATATTTTTGTACATATAGGTCCTTTTCCCCTTTCTTTTTAATCTCTTTGGGATACAGTCCTAGCAGTGGTATTTCAGGGTCAAAAGGTATGCAGTGTTCTAGCCCTTTGGATATAGTTCCAAATTGCATTCCAGAATGGTTGGGTCAGTTCACAATTCTACCAGCAGTACATTAGTGTCCTGATTTTTCTACCTCAAACATTTAAAATTTTTCTTTTTTGTCATATTAACCAATCTGATAGGTATGAGATGGTACCTTAAAGTTGTTTTAATTTGCATTTCTCTAATCAGTAGGGATTTAGAGAATTTTTTTATATTACTGTAGTTAGCTTTGATTTTTGAAAAGTACTTTGAATATATCTTTTTAAGTTCTGTTTTAGAGAAAAGAAAATTTTAAAAAAAAGAATAAAGTCTCAGTCACAGATGAGCCTATTAATAAGGAGCTAAGTAATGAATGACATGATTTTGTTATTATGGTTTTTTTTTTATATTTATCATTGGTTCGGAGACATCTGAGAAAATATGAATTTTAAAGTTTATAAATATTTTTTCTATTCTTTAACAAAAATTCTTTGACCAACATTGATGTGTCTTTCTGATTGATTTCTGCTTTTTTTCTACTCTAGTCTGCCTTAATATTTCCCCTTCTTAAAAGCATAAGTTCTAAAGATGAGAAGGTGGTATTTTTGCTAAATGGTATTTCTTTCCTGATTGTGTTCTTTATCCCCGAGAGGGCTTAGTAAACTTGTGAAGAGTAATCCTTTTTTCTTATATAGATATATCTATCGTAACTGTATGTCAACTCATTATTTGTAATGTAAAGGATGAAAGAATAAGAAAAAAAGTGAAATTTTAAGTGTTATGTGCTCTGTGAGGAATTGGTATTAAGAACACAAGAATCTAGTGGTAAGATTCTAGCTCAGGCTTTAGGCTTCATTTTCCAGGTTAATTTCCCAGGGCACCAGTTCCTCTTTGAAACTAGTCCAAGGGACCTTGTCTTCAACCCTAGGGCTATTTTAACTTGTACCCTTTATTAAAATTCCCTGCTGCCTGCACACCCACTGAAAACAGTGACCCTCCTGGGCTTTCCTTGCCACTAAGCTGATTTGATTTCTTCAATTCAGACATAAGGTTCACCTCATCCCTAATTACTTGTCACCCTTCTTCTGCCACTGTTTGCAAGTATTTTTTCTAGAATCTATTTCACCTTTCCCTTCTACTCCTAACCTGTCTCCATATATTCAAGATCATAAAATAGAGTTTATTAAACAAAAGAAAATGTACACAGATTCAAAAATAATACAACAAAATAAGTTAATTAGAAGTGCATATAATACAACCAACAATGTGACAGAAAACAACATTTATTGAACACTAACTGCATACTGAGCATGCTAGGACTGAGGAAAATACCAAGTTTAGATAAGGTGTAGTCCTTGTACTGATGTTTTTAAGGTGATAGAGGAATAAAATACTAACACAAATAACCAAAAATATGCAATATGACAAATATATTAGAAAATTAAAACACAATCCTAATTAAGGACTGAGACTATAAAAGAAAAAGTAATTCACTGTGTGTGTGTGCCCTCAGTTTTTATCTTTAGTGGAAGGTAATGAGGACAAGTGTTCAAATAAATACCAGGTGATTTCGGACAAATCACTTAACCTCTTTAGGCCATAGTTTATTTGTAAACTGAGGAAGTTAGAGTAAATAAACTTTAAGTTCCCTGCCATTTCTTAATCTACGGTCCTATGACCTTGGTTTCTTTGTGACATTTGACATTTCTGACTTCCCCTTCTTTCTGGATGCTTTTGTCTCCTTGGCTACCAAGACAATATATACCCTTGTTGTTCTCTCCCTAATATCTCTGTCTGTTGCCTTTGTTAGCTCCTATTTTTGACCCTTTAAACAGGACAAAGTAATTTTGAAATAGGTATAATGATTTTCTAACAGGTACACCTTTCTTCAAATGTTCCATTATCAGATCAAATTAGAAATTCAAGATTTTTAAAAATAATTTATGGAATATACAGATAAAAAACTCGGGACTTGAAAAATCCAAAATCAAACCAGTATATAAGGAGCTTCATACATCCAAATACTGTCTTCAGTCCTAATTTCTTGACATTTTGTCATTATAGATAAGGATTTTTTAAAGGCAATAATTTTTAATTTAATGTGCCTTTTATATTGACAGTGCCAAAGCTACTAGAAGATGGCAGAAGAGGTGGTGGTGGTAGCCAAATTTGATTATGTGGCCCAGCAAGAGCAAGAGCTTGACATCAAGAAGAATGAAAGACTTTGGCTATTGGATGATTCCAAGTCCTGGTGGAGAGTTCGAAATTCTATGAACAGAACTGGTTTTGTGCCTTCTAACTATGTGGAAAGGAAAAACAGTGCTAGGAAAGCTTCTATTGTAAAAAATCTAAAGGATACTTTAGGTAAGTGTTTAGTCATATCTAACTCTTTGTGTTACCTTGGAGTTTTCTTGACAAAGATACTGGAGTGGTTTGGCATTTCCTTCTCCAGCTTATTTATTTTTTATTTTTTATTCTTTTTTTCATTATTTATTTATTTAACTTTTTACATTCATTTTCACAAAATTTTGGGTTCCAAATTTTCTCCTCTTTTATCCCCTCCCCCCACCCAATACTCCAAGCAATCCAATTTTCCCTATCTCCAATCTGCCCTCTCTTCTGTCATCCCTCCCTTCTCTTATCTCCATTTTTCTCTTTTCTCCTGTAGGACCAGATGACTTTCTGTTCCTCATTAACTATATGTCTTCTTTCCTAGTAGCAACAACAATACTAAACAGTTGTTCCTAAAACTTTGAGTTCCAAATTCTCCCCATCCCTCCCTCCCCACCCATTCCCTTTGGGAAGGCAGGCAATTCAATATAGGCCATATCTGTGTAATTTTGCAAATGACTTCCCTGATAGTCTTGTTGTGTAAGACTAACTGAATTACCCTCCATCCTACCCTGCCCCTCATTGTTTCTCTTCTGTCTTTTGATCCTGTCCCTCCCAAGAGTGTTGACTTCAAATTGCTCCCTCCTCCCTTTGCCCTCCCTTCCATCATTCCCCCCCCTTGCTTATCTCCTTCTCCCCCACTTTCCTATACTGTAAGATAGGTTTTCATACCAAAATGAATGTGCATTTTATTCCTTCCTTTAGTCAAATGTGATGAGGGTAAACTTCTTGTTTTTTTTTTCCTCAGCTCTCCTCTTTTTCCCTCCACTAAAAAGTCTCCTACTTGTCTCTTAAATGACATATAATTACCCCATTCCATTTCACCCTCTTTCCTCCCTCTACATTTCTCTCTCACCATTTACCTTAATTTCTTTTAAGATATGGTCCCATCCTATTCGATTCACTCTGTGCTCACTGTCTCTGTATGTGTGCATGTGTGTATGTGTGTGTTTGTGCATGCGTGTACATGTGTGTGTGTTCCCACCAACTACTCTGATACTGAAAAGTTTTAAGAGTTACAAATATTGTCTTTCCATGTAGGAATGTAAACAGTTCACTTCTGGTAAGTCCCTTAAGACTTCTCTTTGCTGTTTACTTTTTCATGCTTCTCATTCTTGTGTCTGAAAGTCAAATTTTCTTTTCAGCTCTGGTCTTTTCATCAAGAATGCTTGAAAGTCCTCTGTTTCATTGAAAGACCATATTTTCCCCTGAAGTATTATACTCAGTTTAGCTGGGTAGGTGATTCTTGGTTTGAGTCCTAGTTCCTTTGACTTCTGGAATATCCTATTCCACGCCCTTCGATCCTTTAATGTAGAAGCTGCTAGATCTTGAGTTATCCTGATTTTATTTCCACAATATTGGAATTGTTTCTTTCTAGCTGCTTGCAAGATTTTCTCCTTGAGCTGGGAGTTCTGGAATTTGGCCACAATGTTCCTAGGAGTTTCTCTTTTTGGATCTCTTTCAGGTGGTGATCGATGGATTCTTTCAATACTTATTTTGCCCTCTGGTTGTAGAATGTCAGGGCAGTTTTCCTTGATAATTTCATGGAAGATGATATCTAGGCTCTTTTTTTGACCATGACTTTCAGGTAGTCCCATAATTTTTAAATTGTCTCTCCTGGATCTATTCTCCAGGTCAGTTGTTTTTCCCATGAGATATTTCACATTATCTTCCATTTTTTCATTCTTTTGGTTTTGTTTGGTGATTTCTTCGTTTCTCGTAAAGTCATTAGACTCCATCTGTTCCATTCTAATTTTGAGAGAACTATTAAATTCAGTGAGCTTTTGAACCTCTTTTTCCATTTGGCTAATTCTGCTTTTGAAAACATTCTTCTCCTCATTGGCTTTTTGAACCTCTTTTGCCAATTGAGTGAGCCTATTTTTGAAGGTGTTATTTTCTTCAGCATTTTTTTGGGTCTCCTTTACCAAGGTATTGACCCGTTTTTCCTACTTTTCTTGCATCTCATTTCTCTTCCCAGTTTTTCCTCCACCTGTCCAACTTGCCTTTCAAAATCCTTTCTGAGCTCCTCCAAGGCCTGAGCCCACCTGACATCCCCCTGGGATGTCTGGGGTACCGAGGCCTCGCCCTCCACGTCTTTCCCTGATGGCAAGAATATGTCCCCCTCCTCGTCAGATCCGAAAGTCGGGATCATTTGCATTTGTTGGAAAAAACTCTCTATAGTCTTATTTTTCTTCCCTTTTCTAGGCATTTTCCCAGCCAGTTACTTGACTTCTGAGATTCCTGTCCACCCCTGCCTAGATCCGCCCAGCTAGTGCTTGGGGTCTGAGATTCAAATGTGCTCTCCGCGCTAATCAATGTGAGCTTTAGTTCTGGTGCTGGGGTGGGGGGCAGGGCCACCTCCCAGGCTCGGCTTCCTCAGGGGCTTTATGCAGAGACCTTCAGGAACAGAGCGGGTGTGGGGGGGCCACCTCCCAGGCTCAGTTCCCTCAGGGGCTATATGCAGAGGCCTTCAGTAATAGAGCGGGGTGGGGCAGGGCCGTCTCCCAGGCTCAGCTCCCTCAGGTTGTTTATGCAGAAACTTTCAGTAATGAAGATCCTGCCTGCTGCTGGGGGAGTCTGGGCCGCAGCTGCCGCTGCCTCCGCCCGCTGCCTCCACCGCCGCCCCTGCCTCTGCCGCCGCCACTTCCTCCTGAGGGGGCCCGAGTCACGGAGACACTCCGCTCCTCCTCTCGGCCAGCCAGCCGTCTCTCTCACTGACCTGTAGCTTCTGTGGGCAGAGCGACTTTCCCAGCTGCCAGAGCTTCCGTCCCTGAAGCCTGCTCTGGTCAGCTTCTCTGGGGCTGTGGCCAGGGCAGTGCTGGGGTGGGCTCCGCTTTCTGGGGCGCGACGGACCCTGGGGATGGCTCTCCAGGGCTCTCTGGAACGGAAATGTCTTCCACTCCGTTTCTACACACCTTTTAGTGGTCCAGAAGTTATGGGGGTCTCTTTTTGCATTAATCCTATGGGCTGTGGTTTCGGAGCTCGTAAACCTGCATCCTTCTACTCTGCCATCTTGGCTCCGCCCCCCAGTTTATTTTACAGATGAGAAAACTGAGGCAAACAGGGTTAAATGCCTTGTTCACAGTCACACAGCTAGTGTCTGAGGACAGATTTGGGCTCAGTTCTTCCAGACTATAGATGTGGTGCTCTATCCATTTTGCCACAAATAGTTGCTGAAATTGATTAAAATCATTAACTCAAGAGATATCATGCTGAAGCATTAATGGCACCAGGTTAATCAGGCCCAAGATAGATTCAGGTAGATAACGGTTCAAGTTCAAAGACATCAGTCTGCAACTCCATGCTTCTCCATACAATTTACTGTAGGATTTATAATGTCAGTCAACAAGAATGACCCTAATAAACAGGTTTGTAGACTGATTCTACAGTATAGAGGAGGATACAATGGATAGAGTGCTTTGTGAGTCAGAGAAGCTGGATTCACATCCTACTTCTGATCCTCACTATTTGATGCCCCCTGGCCAAGTCACTTCACTTGTCTATAAAATGAAGGGGCTGAACTGGATGATCTCTTACTTTACGGCTTTTAGACCTGTTGTCCTATGGTGTTTACTGTCTGACCCAATATTTAGCCTAGTAAGGGCAGTTTTAGGCCTGTGGATGTTAAACGTAGCCAGGTCAGAGGACTGTGGATAGGTACTATGCCCTTATTAAGTCAAAACCAGGTGATATGTCATTTAAAGTTTAAATGTAGAATAAGTTATTATATTTGACATGAATTTAAATGCCTACTGGCCTAATATTTAAGCTACTGGTTTCCTAGTTAGAAATCTCAACTTGAAAAAAATATTATCTCATTTTTTTCTGTAGTTTTAATTATGTTTTGTTTAATTATTCTGTAGTTTTATTTGTAATATGTAGCCAACCACAAATAATCAGCCTTTTACAATCCCTCTCTCTTTTTTTCTCCTGTTCCTTTCCTTCTCTGATTCCTTTTTCCTCTGGATCCCTTTGTTGGTGCAAGAAAACAGAGGTCCTTGCTTTACTCTTCACTCGGCTAAGCTGAGAGGAAGGAAATGTGGAGGGGTGAGGATTGACCTCAGTTCTTTGTCCTTTCCCTCTTGGCTTACAGGAAAGGAGTTGGGGAGGGACTGGATTTGATTGTTGGTATTCAGGAAAATATGCCATTACCTAATA